>CAXIUT010000241.1:0-31871 GCA_964035545.1 Bugula neritina | reverse complement strand
CCCAACCCCAACCCCAACCCCAACCCCAACCCCAACCCCAACCCCAACCCCAACCCCAACCCCAACCCCAACCCCAACCCCAACCCCAACCCCTAGTTATATATTGCTTATATTATTTGATATAATTATTCAAAAAAAGGATAAATGATCGAATAGTAAAAATAGTAACATACTCGTTCGTAGATAGATGTGGCGCCTACATCTTACTCGCAAACTGATATCCAAGATAGCTAAATGAAACTTAGTCTTCCTTTTTGTAGCCTTGCTATTGTCCTAAAATTATTACCTATCATCTTGTACATTTTAATTTATTTAGTTTCTTTACGACTACTCAGATCAAGATCTTGGGCTTTACGTTGGTGCTGGCTGGATCGGCAGTTGATTTTTGGACTTTGAAGAACATTACGGGCAGGAAATTGGTCAATATGACTTGGTGGTTGCGGGTTGATTTGGAAACAGGGGAATAGGAGTGGATGTTTCTATCGAATGAAGGATATCAGTTGCATAAAGCAAATTAGGCTATATTTTGGGGATTATGTATGACAGGCAATTTATTTTGGGGAATAAGTGTAGTGTTATCATTGATTTTGAGCAGTCTTTTCTGGATATCACTGTGTGCGGTTTGTTTTTTATTGAATGCTATCAATTTTGTGTTCTTTTTGAAATGTAGAGGAAATCATAGATAAAAATTCAAATAGATAACATAAAAAATGGGAATTAATAGTGCACATAGATTAGTTGATTTTTGATACATCTATTATATACCATAGTATAACATACTATTTTAGCAAATAATATTTATATCGAGAGATCAATTAGTTTTCTTCATGATACTTGAAGCAGCAGATCGAGTCACACTGGCAACTCCTTCCTCAGCTGCACTTTTAACAGCTCCAAACAACCTATCAGTCACACTCTTGCCTCCAAAGACAAATACCAACACGATTAACAGCAATACGATAGTTAGAGGAACTGCCAGAATGGGAGATGAAAACCACATCAAGATGTCATCGATTGCTGCTACTCCGAGAGCGATGTAGGCCCAGGTAGGTATGGAAGCTGAGTAGGTTTATTTCTGGATAGATAGATGGGTACATTTTTTCTGAGAGATTATTCTAGAACTTTAGCCATTTCTTCATCTAGCTTTTTAACAATATTAGCCTATTCTTTAACTGTGAGTATAGTTAGACTTTAATCGACTAATTTGGGTTCAATCAGACTGCCTCTATATAGAGTTTTTCCTTATATTTAAAAGTTTCTAAACTGGTCAACGAGCATTCGATATTTATTTTTCAATTATTCCTGAATATCAATAGATTTACATACAACTGATTGATTTCTTCTTATTTCATGGAGGACCATTGCCTGGGAATATCATTTTAGTTATTGAATTAGTGTTCGAAATGTTTCATGATGAAATATTTCAAATCTACGCATTTCATCTTTATGAAGTTACGTAGTTCTTAAAGGGCATACTTTTAGGCTTATTGTATTTTTGATTATTGTTATTATTTCTTTTATCCTAAACCTAAACTGCGGTATAGATTTTGAATTGAATTCTTTGATTTTGAACCGATTTTACCTCTTTCTTCGCGCAATGTCTACCAAAATTTATCTGTAAATACTTAACGATCATAAAAACAATTACTAACTGCATTTTACATCTGTTTCTTCAAAATTCTATGGAATTATTTCATGGAATCGTTTACTATTTTACCTAGCAACTGTTTGTATTTCTTTTATAGTTATAAAGAAAAACGACCAACTCGAGGTTGTTACCATTACTATTTATAACTTATTTTCGATATTTGTTAATGAAATTTCTAAACTACTTTATCTCTTTCTTCTTTGACTAATTAAACATTTTTCTATTTCCCTAGTATCTTTCCAGCTGTTTATGCAAAATCCCTCAAACACTAATCTCCAACCATATTACTCTGCTTCAAAAAACTTTCCTCAACCCGATCTTCAACCTCCCTCACCATCTCCTCTCGAACTTTGACAACCTACTCCTCGATATACCCAACCGTCTCCTTCTTATACTCACCTAACATATCATCAACTATCTAAACCATATTTTTTTTAAATTCCAAATTAACACTTCTCTAGCTGCGTTCTAACTAATCTCTAAATTTTTATAAATAATTTTAAAACACCATTTTTTTGATTTATTGACAACGCATCGATGATAGCAGTACTTTTTATTGCGGAAGGTTGATATCTTTATCACTGGCTATTGTCTACCATATATTTTACATATATCGAGGCATATCAGTAACAGGCACATTATCATGCACCAATTATTTGTTTTTAGTGCTTTCAACTAGATGTTGCTTGAGAGATTTGATACCTTTCTACCAATTTTATTTCTATCTTTATTGCAATTTAGATGGCAAAAAGAAAACAGTCATCTCGAATACATCTTATAATTGTACATTTTATTTACCAGTAGGTTTTGGTATTTTCATCCATGCATCTTTCACCTTCTACACCAACTTCTACTTCAATGCCTACGGATTCTCTCTTTTCTATACGAAATCTCTCACAACGAATATTATCTGCTTGGGCTTCTCGTTTCCAAATAACTTCAAATTCAACTACAGTACTATCTATAGTATCTACAGTTGCGCTCCCTTGAATGTACCGATCTGCTGGATCCAGATATTGATGAGCAGTGTATGCGAAATGGCAAAAGCAAACAATGAATTTTTTCTTTATATTTTCTATAATAAACACATAACATACAGTCCTTTCCTCTCGCTAATTGGAATCGCTTCCTTCGACATCGAGTATAATGATATTTGATGGAGTTTATACACTAAACCAGATTCCTTTGGTAGTCTGCCCGACTCTTTGTTTGCGATTGAGGACGTCGAAATCTGTTCCGAAGAGAGAGTTGAGTAGGGTGCTTTTGCCTGAACTTTGGGAGCCGATTATCGATACGATTTGATACTGTTTTGAGTGGAGGCGGTTGGTCTATTTGGCTAAAGTTTATAGCTATTATATGCTGTATGATGAGAGATGTACCGAAATTAGGAATCGTCGTCGATTATTTGGGATTTCTAGCGGATTGGCTTTTGCATTTTAATTAATATATCATATAGGCAGCGGTGTACACGTTTTCAATTGAATTTTATTAGATAGTATAGAAAGAAATTATATGAGGTTATTTTGTTTTTATGTTGATTTTGATAAGAAGAATACATAAATATCAAGGGAACTATTTGAGATAGTTATACTGCAATATGAATATTATTCATTAAATAATAAACCTAAATAACAAAAAAACAGGTGATAGTATATAACTAAATGAATTTTATTTATTTTACTTATTATTTTATTAGTTAATTTCTTATGCTATAATTGTTGAATGCTGCAAACATTATTATCCTGCCCTCAAACAAAAACCGACCCGAACTATTCCTATCTCCCAGTCTCAACATCCTACAAATAATAACTAAAAAGGTTATCGTAAAAGTTGCCAACTTCAATAAAACCATTTGACCATCCAAAAGAAACAGCATAATTTATATCGAACTAATCGACATAGAACATCCAAAATGAGCTAGTTCTATTGAAGTTGAAGGGCTATATTGATCAGAAAGATATAACGGGTAAAAATACCTAATTGAAGAAGTTGCCGAAAGATGTGCAAGTTGGTTATATGACTGGGGGGTAGCCAACTAAAAAATCTAAAATAAAAAAGAATAGTATTAGTTCGTTTACTGATTATTTTCTTAAATTAGATCAATAGAAACAATTTACTACCAAGAAATTCAACCAGATTCAAAAACTGAATCAGAGAAAGAAAAAACTCAAAAGAAAGATAATAAATAAGAAACAAAAAGGACGCAAATGATAGATATCTATGTATTTATAATAGGATACTGATGTTGTAGTTGATAATTATATGATGATAGTATGATAAAGCGAGCATAATGGTTACAAGAATAGTATCAGATTTTAAAGCCTAATGCAATTATTAAGTTAGAATGATTATTTATGACCCTACCCACCTCAGAGTAAGAGTTGGAATCCTTCATCAATGCTGTCCTGCATCCAGAACCCCATCAACAACCACTAAATAGCCCATCAATCACACCCATTAACAGTTTCTTAAGACAAACGTCCAAAATCAATAGCATGAATATTAGCCATCAACCTTTATTGATAAATGAGGAATAACAAAAATAGAACAATCTTTTCAACCAAAAACGCCAAAAGAAAGGATAGATATGTAGATAGAAGTCAAAGGATTATTTAAAAAATATGTACAATAATTCTTTGAAATTCATAGCAAAACGATACATATCTAAACAATATGCACATAAAGTCAAACAAATACATAAAAGATTGGCGATTACCAATTAAAATCAAGCAAAGCAATATTATAAATAAAGACAGTAGTAAACTATTGGCCTCACTAACTTGCTGGATCTTTTGAATCATTATGAAGGGGAGGAGGAGGAGCGTTTGTTCAAGAAGGCGTTTGGGGTCTTCTATGTGTGGTTTATTCGACATCGGTATGCTCTTCATATATTGCGGGCGGACAAGTTGATGCATAAAGATGTGTATTGGAGGGCTAAAAATATATTGGTGTATTTGCCTGAGGTTAAGAAGAAGATAGGCAGGAGTTGTTATGATAAATAATAATGATGTATTTAATATCTTTTGGTATATTCTTATATCTTATATATAAAGAATAACTATTTTTATTATGGTTAGTTAGGATAATTTTGTGAGTTTAGTTGTATTACAGATAGTAGATAAAATACTGATTGAGATATATCTTAGATATGCTTGTGTTTTATATTGATGATTGTAAATTTATTACATAAAATATATATTAATGTAGGTAAGAACCTCAAGAAAAAACATATAAAAGCATCATTCTCCAATCCAATTCATAATCCAAGCAAGAAAAACATTTAGCTGCAGCAATTTACAATTCGTTCCCTTCGCATCATAGCGAGATGGCATGGGCAGATTGATCCAATAGCCAGCCCAACCAAAAACAAACCTCTTAAAACAAAAACTACTAACAAAAAAGACAATTATTTTGGATACCATTCCGTCACTCAAACATGATCCGACTCCTTTGACCAATATAACAATATAAAAACCTGATAGGGTCTAAGAGCAGATAAGCAAAACATTTTAATTTCATAATCCTATAGAAATAAATCAAAATGATGGTAAAGTCAAAATCCAAATAAGAAAATTTAGTCATCCTAATGCTTTAACTCTACCTGCCAGTCCTAGTCCTGAATAATCCAATGATGTGAAAACATTTAGCAATACGCATCTGTTGTAAAAATTTATGTCAACTGATTTGAGTGAAATAAAGAGAAGTGGGAGTTTGAAGCTGGCCGGTCTTAAAAAATAGACCAGATCTGAGACGAGTGAATCGATTAAGGAGAAGATAAAGAGCAGAGTTAAGTTGAATCCTCTAGAGCATAAAGATATAGCAGATAAGATAAAAAAGATATCAAAAAGTCTTAAGAGAGAGAAGTAGCAGAAGATCATAGGGGTTGACAGTATGGGGGGAGTGGTTGATAGCAGTGAGATTCCTAGGTATAAGCATTGGCCTAAATTGAATGAACATATATAATTAAACAATCAGATATTTATAAACAAGATGAGATAGAGTAAAAAATTAGCATATTCTATTAAAAGATATCTAGAATCATAACTCTGATTATCTTTTTGTTCATTTGCTCATTCATAAAATATAAACCAATTTATTATATTCATATTCACATAAATAAAACAATTTAAACCATCAAATGCACCTTATTCAACTTTAGCTGACCAAAAGTAACAGTAACTGTCCTGAAACATCTTTCCATCCTTTCAGAAACGAACGCAACTCCATGAATAAACTCATCAAGGCATAGAAAAGTCATTCAAGGGGGCAGCTAAATAAATTTAAATCTGATCATGGTCTTTCTAAAAAGTAATTCAAAATTAATAACAAATTTGAGGAGTTGTTTAAGTAGGCAAATGTTTTTGCAAAATAAAATAAAAAATATATCAGTAAAAAGAAAACTTTGGTTCAGGTGCTTACTTAATAAACCAAATAACCAACAGAAAAAATTAAAATTAATAAAAAACAAAGACCAAATACAACCAATACCATCAGCTTTACCAACAAAGATAACATCATACTATAATCAGTCAAGTATGGACAATGCTAATCGGCAAGACAATGCCAATCAGCCAGATAGACACAAATACCGACAGCAAGGTCAACTAAAAAGGCTCTTCACGTTCATTCTAAATCATCGAAACAGCTAGTGAATCCGTAGTCGAGGAGGTAGTTGGGGGTGTAGGTGGGGTCGCATGTAAACATCGAGTAGTAGTTGCAGAAGTATCCTTAGTTGGGTCGGTTGAGAAAGATGCAGAAGTTGTAGGTAAAGCCTTATACTGATTACGAGTAGAATCATAATAAATTTATGGATAAGATGATATCATCCAAACAGTTGGCTTTTGATATCAAAATCTATCTTTAAAAAATCGATGGGTGTATCTGATATCTATACATTAATCCATTTATCAAACACTTCTTTCAATAAAACTATACTAAAAGATAGTTTATTATTTATTATTATTTATTATATGATGATGATTTGACTCGGTTAAAGTAAATTCAAAAATCAAACCATAACTTTCCTTCCTTTACTTCCATATTTCTTAAACATATCATGACCAAGCAACTCCTTGACATCTGGTCGTTTTTATGGTTATTTTTGAACCAGCCATTCCACAAACTATCTAGCCTAAACGGGTACACCCTAGTTAAAGGTCAAAGTTCCACTCTAGACCTAAATATACTAATATTAATACATTAAGAATCAGATTTCTAATGACAGATCGATCCCTATCCTAGAAAGGAGCTCTGCCCATCAACATCTAATACGTCAAAATGCCAATACTCCAAATATCAACAGATTAATCATATTATTTCTTTTATAAAATCTAAGGACAAACGTATTATAAAGTTCCACAATATGTGGTCCGTAAACTGTCAACGATAACTGCCCATCCGAAATCACATAGCTTAGCCACTCCTTAACTATTTATAACTATATTTTAAGGCTTGATGTCTCTGTGGGCAATTGAACGACTATGCAATTCTGTGACAGCTTATATTACATCTCTGAGGTAGTCGACAGTTTATCTAATGCTGATGGTGCCGACAGTATTGAGATAGTCGAAAAGGGTGCCTCCATTCATGTATTACAAGATGAGATAAATGCTATCTGTTTATTAAAAAAAACCAAAAAATTTAACTATATGAGGATTATCCAAAGAACTATGCAACCTTATTTCTTTGATAAACTGATGAATCAACTTAAACTACACCAATTTACTTTTCATAACTTTTTTCAAAGCGACAACAAAACCAGTTGCTTCATGTCTTGACAAAAACACCTATCCGAATTTACCTCGACCGAGAGATACTCCTATTCTAAAACCATTTATTACTGGTAATTATCCTTGCATATTTGATGATGCCTTTCTTATTTTTTATTTGTGTATTTTTGTTAGATCTTTTTGCTTTATCTGTGAAAGTACTTGGATTGATTTTTGTAGTCTGTTTTTTATTTTTTAGGTTGGACTCTATCTGATAGGCTAAGGTTAATTTTTTTATTGTTTTATTGGTTGTTATATACTATGGTGGTTGTTGTTGATAAAAGTTATTTGTTTTTATTTTACACTATCTAGAGGATTGTTTTATTGTTTTATTGGAGTGTTCAATTGATTGTTTATTTTATTTTTTTATTTTTTGTTTTAGTTTATAACCCACTACTGATTTTTATTTTATTTTTTGCTGTATTGTGGTATACTTGGTACTTACTGCCATGTATTTCTGAATATATCTAGTTGTTTAGCTGATTTCGGACTTGGTTTTTCTTAGTTATAAAATATATTAGGAAAATCATTGATATCTGTAGCACTATTTCTTAGTTTATTTTGAGGAATAAATCCTCTTTATTTCATCCTTGATTATAATCCTTTCATCTTTGATGTTATATCGAATTTGCTATGATCCAATGCTATTTGTTATTATCTTTGGTTGGTGTTTTTGAAGGGGAGAGTAGGTTGTTGGGGCGAGATAGGAAATTTTGATGGAATTTGGCTAGGAAAACTGGTTTTATCTTTGCTATTGAGAAAGGTATAACTTTTATGTGTCATTTCTAGTTTTTAATTAATAATATTCTAACCAAGTACTTCAACAATAAAACTCATATAAATAAACATTCAGCCGTTAACAAACCTAGCTATTCAATTATTCTGATTATTTTTAAGAAACTGATTGGCCCTCTCAATAGTAGCTTTCGATAGTTTATCCAGTTGTTAATCCAATGATCGATCTTTAACGCCAACGCTATGATTGCGATAAGATCTTTTGGAATATTTGTTGTTTTAAGGGCTAGTTCTTACATATTAACTCATGCCATTGTCATAGTGTTAGTCATGCTCAAGTACTGAATCGTTGTATCTATGCTAGTTGTTTTGGATATCAGCTATTTTTGGTAGTTTTAACTATGAGCGGGGGATGGTTCTTTTTATTTTGTATTTAAATGATTTGTATTGAGGTCTTTGCTATTTACTATTCTGACATTATTGTTATTCTAGGATATTTGAGTTATTTAGGGATATTCTTGATAGTTGCGCTTTTATTTTCTTCTAAAATTATGACACGTATCTCAAATTATCTTTCTTTTCATCGCCTACCGTCTTAACCCGATTATTTCCTTTATTAACTATTTGATTCTTTATCATAGGTGTCAATTAGTATTCCATAACGACTGTCTAATCAGTAAGTGAGCTCTGCTATGATTGATAATTGATTCCATATAATTTCTAGCTATCACTTTCGACAACTCGTACCCTTCCTTTTCTTGATAGCATCAATTTATTGCCAACTTATCGATAGACATTGCTATTGATATTTCTACTTTAGCATAGTATACTTTTACTTCTTTGTTCTATCAATTTATATTTTTAGTTTTTGAATAAGGCCTAACATTGCTTCAAACGATTGTTTATTTCTTTGTACTATTATGAGTTATAGAGTCTTCGTTTCATTTTTAGATGGTGTTTTAGTTGGTTTAGCTAGCGTTAGTATTTTATTAAGGGGGATTTTTTTTGGTGGGATATCAGGTTGGTTATCTTTGGGTTCATTTTTTAGATGATAAAATTATATTTTTGATATATTATATATTTTGTGTTAAGTATAAGTTATTGTAGTAGTTTTATCTATAATTAATATTAGAATGAATAGTGATTTTTCAATATTATTTAAGAATGTTATTTATGTCACATCATTCTTATCTGTCTTATTATCAAATAAATGCCAAACATATAATCACAAAACAGTAAAATAACATCCAAAGAAGAGTCTCAAATTGTCTAAAACCATCTAAATCATAAAAATCAAATTATAAATACAAAAATAGCCAAATATAAACCTTATTGAATTTGATCTTATTTAAATTATTAAACAATTGATCATTGAAGTTAGATAATATTATTATCAACTACTAATGATAAAGTTGGCTCTTATTTGCTTGTTAGTTGCAGTCAATGCATAGAACATCAATTTCGATTACAAAAATCATGGAGAGGATTGGGCTCAAATGGCACCACCGTAAACTGATTGGTCTCAATGCGCCTCAGGTACTAATATGTTTATTCAGGTATTCAGCAATCTCCCATCTAAATTCCAAATACATTTTAAACGAAATATGATTCTTACCTTTTTGTTAATTTCTATCCTCAAAAAGGATTGATTTATTGGTATAATACAACCGTCTACATTCGAACAAGTGTTTTTACTACCAGTTTTGGATAAGTCTACACCCAAACCATCAACGGAAAGAGTCCTTCATTAAGAGCTACCTAGGTGAGAATCAGAGCGCATGCTTAACACAAATTATAAGGAAAAAACTATTACGATTTGTAGTTGCAGGTAATAAATAACTTAACTAAGATATTTTGTGGCGACCAATACGCTTCACCTAAAAACTAGAAGGTGGCATTTTCTTTTATGTTCTAAGTAGGAAGTCAAAGCGATCCGGCTCTTCAGGTGATAAAAGATAATTATATCAGTGGAAACTAGACAGTTCCTTTTCCTAGTGTGAATGCTACACTGTCATTTGGTCATCTTTTGAGCAATATGTAGCCTTTTGATTATTGGTTTTATCAGGGATCGATAACTATTCCATCATGCCATGCTGGAGATGTTAATTGGATTGTTTCTAAGAAGGTGTATTCTATGAGTCAGGAGCAAAGAGATTTCTTTTATGAGATGTTTAATGATGGAAAAGATAAAGTTGGAAATTGGAGAGCCTTGCAGCCACTAAAAGATAATCCACTTGGATTTTATAGCATGAATAGTGATTGAACATCTTTTGAATTTAATTATTTAATAGGTTATTTCAAAGATTAATAGTTTTAATAATAAATGTCAGAAGAATAGCCATCAGCTGCCTCCCAACTTCATAAACTAAAGCAGTAGCTGAACAATCTCAAAGATAAATGCGATCTCCAAAGCGTAAGATATGTCATTGACTCAGAAGAAGATAAAACTTTACAGGAAGGAAAACTAATAATACAAACATGATTTGACTCGCCAAGCACAAATCGATTCTTCTCTTCTCCTCAACTCAAAAGATCTGTCCTAAACCAATAGCAAACTTTAAAGTGCTATCCACGACATCTCATTGAAATTATAGATCTAGATAGAATCAGGACATTCAGGAGAAAATGTCAGAACTAGTACACCTATCACTCTGGCTACTATTAAAAATGCAACTGTTACAGAATAGACTGAAGAAGTTGATCTGCCCAACCAATAGGTTGGAGATTAGGATATCGAACAGTTAGCTCCTTTCAAAAACATAAAATCATTAATTCTTGGATAAAACAAGATAGGTAACCAAGGAATCATCACCATATCTACCCATTTGACCAACATGACCAAACTTCAACTAAATTCTAACTCATTTCAGGCATAGGCACTGAATTCGATATCAAATCTTAAAAATTTGAAAGTATTAGATCTAAGAAACAATAAACTTGGAGATGGTTGCATGTCTTATTTATCTCGTCTTAAAAATTTGACTTAGCTATCAATATCAAAAAACAATATAACTGATAATGGTCTACAATCGCTTTCTGATTTAGTATTGCTGACGTATTTGGATTTGACTACTAACCAGATCACTGATGTAGGAGCTGTTGTATTAAATAAATTAAAGAAGTTGACTCATATTTATTTGATGTCGAATAGGGTGACTGATAAGGGGGTGTTGGAGATGATGAAACATTTGGAGAAGTTAGAGGTTTTGGATGTTAGGTTTAATATCAATGATGCGGGAAAGAAAGATATTATCAGGAGTGAAAAACCAGAACATTTGCATTTGTTTTGTTGATTGTTGTTCGTTTGTTTCGGAAATTTTATTGTTTAAATATCATATTTTCAAGTAGAATATCAAGTTTTGAAGATAAGTACTATCACTATCACTATTAGCCTCTATCTTTTTCCTTTTATATTTTATCTTTTTTTTGTCTTTCTGACTCTTCTCCTGATAAAGAAAGATTATTGTTTTATGAGCTTCCTCTTTCTTCTTTGAAGTCTTCTTAACTTTAATCATCCTATAACTGAATACAACCAAAACTACATCATTCGACTCACTACTAAAGCTGTCATTGATCGCATTGCCTGAACGGTCTATTCCATCTAGAACCTAGAGATCAACTCCAAATGTTTTGAATATCTTTTATCTGTATTCAGCTTCAAGGACAACTGGGTTGTCTTTTAAAGACAGAATCGTAATTCTATTTCTTTTTAAAAATCTGATCCAACCAAAGTTAGATACTTTGTTGTTGTCCAAATCGAGTTGGTAGAGTTTGTTGTACTTAGCCAAAGACTACAAATGTTCTCCTTCTAGTCTATGATTGTCATATTATTTACTTATTGTTTTTCAGTTACAGAGTTTGGAGGTTAGGCAGCGAAGGCATGTGATTCAAAGTAGTCAGAGAGCAGTTGCAAAGAGTCAGGTACTCAATAGAGATGCATTTTTAGATGATATTAGCGAGTTGGCAAGTGAAGTTGAAGATAGGAAGTTAGTCCAGACAAAGCTATTATATTTTATTGTTCATTCCATGTTCTCTGATTCTGGCTGTCAATAAATCTGAAGTACTTTTATCAATACTCTACATAATATTTATAAGATTTGAATTGAAATAATCAACCTGATAGATAAATAATGATAAACTATATATGATTCGTTATAAAAGGGAGTTTAATGGTAAATACAGATTGATTTTATTACTATCTAATAATATATTCGTTTAAATTAGAGGCTTAAAGGTTCATTATTTCTTTTTTTTAAACATTTTAACTCTTATTTTAAAATTATTTTAGGAATAAAATATTACTTGTAAGAAATTTATTGATATAAATCATTCTTAATTTCTAAATAATATAGAAAATATTAAAGAGTTCACACATAAAATGAATACACAGGTTACTATTTACAAAGAAAATAGAGATACAACCAATATTGTTAAACCAAAAAGTCCATTCAAGAGCAAATATCAAAAAAGTCCATCGAAAAGAAATCATAATGAGGGAAAAATGTTCAAATAAGCTCATAGAAAGAAAGGATAGACTTATCTAAAGGTTCCGAAGTCATCTATTTTACCTTCTAAACCTCAAAGAAACTTACTTGTGAAAGAATCGAAAGAAAATACCTTGTCAGTAACTCATTTTAGAAATCAAAATATAGAGTAAATCAATACAGTAGAAGTAAATAGAAGTTATGAAGAGAGCGATTTGACAAAATTAATAAACTAAAAGGTAGTTTGTTAGAACTAGTAAAAGTTATTCTAAAGTATTTCAGAGTTAGATCTGATTTTATAAAAGAAAATATTAATGATGAAAAACTGTTCTTCTAAATCAGAAAGTACTATCAAATAAATCCTTCTGTCCATGCAAAGCAAAAATAAATGATTGTTTTTATATTTTTTTATAAAATAATTTTTATTAATCAAAATACTAAATCATCCGAAAGATTTCTTTTTATCTAACTCTCTCCTTTCTTATCTTTACTCCTTTATCTTTTCTTTATCTTTTGTCATCGAAGATCCTAAATATTCGATCTAGATATTATTTTACTCACTCTTCTCAATAATCTCATCTGATGATATTTTCTTCACATTCAAAAGGCCACTTTGATTGAGACTATTCTATCTCTTATAACGACCTCTTCCTGGCTCTATTCTGCTCTTATCTCTTGAGTTCATTTACTTGTTGATGTTTTAGTTGTCTGCACTATCTTAGCTGAACTCCAAAGCACTGACATCTTCTTCAATGCTTTCTTATTTATCATCAGGATTCCTTTTAGTTTATCCTTATAGCTAATGATAGATTATTTCATGTTTAGAAACATCATTTCCTCCAAAGGGATCATTTCCTTTCGACTATTTCTCCTTCTCTTTTTCTTTTTCTTTTTTCATTTTAGTTATCTAAGGAGCAAAATGCTTTTTCCTTTGTTTTTTTACTTTGTCTATAGTTGGTTTTTCTCTCATATAAGTTCTTTATAACTGATGTTTTTCCAGTAGCTTCTCTAGAGCAGCATCTATAAAGAGAAGTTTTCTCATTACATAAGCTATATCGATTTGATTCATCATTTCTTAGCTGCAATCGATAAAGTATTGAGTTTTATTCCAATCTGGATTGAACTTTAGATATGATAGTCCTTTTTTGATTAGCATTAGGAAGTAGAAGCCTATGTTAAATGATTTTGATTCTATTTATTCTTTTTAATTATCAACCAAAACCTTTCTAGCTAAACTGATTTCATAGGCTTTTTCAGTATAAAAGCTCAAGATGAATATAAGTCCTAAGATAGTTCCAATTAATCCTCCAACATATGACAGAAAAATATCTACTTTATTAAAGCTTCTAGTGTAAGTTGTGGTTTTTGAGGATTTTCTGATGTAAATTTCGGCTAGATTATAAGCATTACTTGTACTTATTGGAGAAGTCTAGTAACTATAAGAGATGAAAAGTTCAGGAACACTGATGACTTTTTATTATTCTACATCTGTAAAAGGCATAATGCTTGCATCAGTTTCAATTGTGTCTTATTGAAGATGAGTAGCTGCTGCAATTCCTAACTTTGATGTGAAAGAAAATATGTTTCTGTCATCTAAGCTAAAACTTTTATAGTCTTAACTTCCTGGATTAACAATAGTGTGGAGGTAAGGAATAATCAGTCGGAAGTATCCTACACTTTGCTCAATAGCTGCAAAGGAAACATCATCCAGACAGGTTGGATCAATAGTACTATTACATCTTTTTATTGAAATTTTTAGTTGAGCATAAAGGTCAGAAGCAGGTTGTCCTACAAGAGTAAATTAGTGTCCAATAGAAGGACATAGACGTTAGTTTAGGCTTAATTTTTCAAAAATTTATTCAGCTTTCGGATCAAAAGCAAAATGTTCAATAGTGCATGGCACTAAAGGAATTTTAGTCTAATTTTTAAGAATATATCCAGTTGTCCTGAATTCCTGAGTAAGTTCTATGTCAAAAAGTTTAGGAACTGCATTTAAGTTAACTCCCCAAACAGTCACAGTAAACATAAATTTACCTGATGCATCGCTAGTAAATTTAAGTTCAGAAGGAGTGATCTAGCTCTGACTGAAGGAAGAAGAAGTGATGATCTCTTTTCTTAGAGTTTTTAGTCCCATGCTGGAGAAGAGGATAATAAAGATAACAATGACAGCAATGGAGATGATTCCTCCAGTAGATGTAGTGTACTCACTGTCTCTATTGTATCTAAGGAACTTGCTGCTGGGGAAGAAGTCAACAGCTCTGAAGAGTTTGCTGAGGTAGAAACAACAGGAAGGCATTGATAGCTGATGAAAAATCAAAGAATTAATGTAATTTTATTTCTTATTTAAAACAGATTCACTTTAAAAAGGAAGGGAATAATTTTTTCAGAGATTTTTTTTCTTAAAGAATTCCAATAAAGTTTATTTAGTTTAAGAAAGTCATTTATCATTTTATATTAAAATAAAATAATTATCTACTTTATTGGAGAAATTGATATTAGTTTTTGGAAAAAAATAATTTTATCATCAGTACATCGATTCTAATAATATTTTTAGTTAATATGCTATTAAAAATATTACCTAAATCAATTAAAGAAAAAACATTATTGATGCAATTAAAAGTAGATTACAATATAAATCACTCTTTTTAGTAATAAAAAGGTCATAAAATTGATAAAAACTTTAATTTTGATAGTTCAAGATTTGTTTTTAATCTTATTTATAAAAATCTAGGGACTATTAGACTTACAATATGTACTTCAGATAATGTCAAAAAAATATATAAATAAATTTATATTTTATTTACTATGATTATGGTATGTTATAGAATTAACAGTTTTGAATAAATCTTAGAGTAACAAGTATAAATATTCAAACATAAAAGAAGTACAAAAGATATATCAAATACCACTAACTTCAACCAACAAACAACCACCAAAATAGGCTTAGTAGCTCATAATAATCAAAAGGATAAAATATCATGGATTTAACAGAAAGAATGATTCCTTGTGCTATTGATGATTTTCCAGCTAAAATATACTTGATAGAATTGCTAGTCAACCTTTAAGAAATTTACTATCAGAATAATACATTTTAGTCAAAAAAGGTAGAAGTAGAAATTGAAATGAATCAAAGCATTTCTTTTCTAGGATATTACTCATTTTTTAAAGGTTTATCTAATATTGTCTTGTTTCTTATTATGTTTCTGCTTTTACTATTGTAGCTAGAGCTGTTTGGTTCTTTAAGTAATAAATTAGTAATCCTGAAGGTATAGTTTATGTTGAGGAAGTAGTCTCAATAATTATTAAAAAAATAGCTAAAGTTCATCCCTCAAATAGTCATTATATTGGATAATTTGTCGCTTAATATCCACCATAAAATGAATGAAGATTTACCAGTTGAAATGATGATCTTTTCAGGATAAAGATGAGATTTCATTGATTTGATAATTAATTCAACATTATAAATCATATTAATATCATAATATATATTAATCAATCATCGAAGATATCATATTGTAACCTATTTTATTGATTTTATCTATTTTATTGATATTATTTCCCTAGAACATATCGATCGCATTGCTATCTAACTTATTTATCTTTTCCTCTAGCTAAAAATATCAACAAAACCATCAATATTTTAATTCCTATGCATATAGCTATACCTATTTTACTACCAAAATGTTAAAAATGTGGTAAGATACAAGCGCCCCAGATAGATTTACAAACAAGCAGAACAAAACCCAACTGAACAATACTAAAACTCATAGAATACTACATCATTTAAACATTGACTAGAATTCCAATAAAATAAAAAATAAAAATAATCTTAATTAATATAAATAATACATCTAGAAATTATACTGGCCAAATCGATGATGTCCACAATTATGCTATTATCGATATAATTGATAACCAGAATAGAATAGCAGAATGGTATTTCAGAAAGGGGAGGCAGTTTATTATTGTTGATTGGTTTTACTATTCGCTTTCGATTATTGATTGTCCTTTCTATAGGAATGGTTAGTAGTAGCATAGCTTTTTGAATGCGATTTGCTATGTCGTTATTTGTTTTGCTATAAGGTTGCGTTATTTTTTATAGTTATAATATGCTATTAGGTTTTCCTTTTGGCATGTATTTTAATTTGACTTAAAAACTATTGTTCTAAGAGTTGATAATGCGATGGTATTATCCTTATACCATTTTAGGCTAGTCAGGAAAAGTCCATCTGAAGGTTTATATTCCACTTTAGTAGAATATGATATCAAATTAATTTTACTACATCTATAAACAAACTAGTGATTGAGAGTTTAGTTGACGCTGTTTGTGAGGGTGACGGGTGGGATGTCAGTGGGCATGATTCGATATTAGATGGTGGCATCTTTGGTAAATCTGGAATAAAAAGATATGTTGATTATTTTTAGGTAGATAAATGATTTTTTACGTTATTGGATGTTTTAGATTTGGTTTTTTAGGGTTTGTAATTTGGATTAGTCTCGTAACAGACATAATCTTGATGTCTACATATTTTAGATATATTTTGATACCATTTGAGATAAAGTAGCCTTGTAGTGTCTGTTTTGAGCCTGCTCAAATAACTATCTACCGATATCTCTGTTCGATTTAAGGGTGCGACACTTTTGATCTAGAATATAAAGAATTTGATCGAAATTTAACTATTTATCTGGCTGGCATGTTGGATATTGTTCTAGGATCCCAACCCCAACCCCAACCCCAACCCCAACCCCAACCCCAACCCCAACCCCAACCCCAACCCCAACCCCTATGTCAGTTAGTGATATAATATGATAGAAAGAGTTAATGATATAATATGATAGATAGAGTTAATGATATAATAGATAGATTTAATGATATAATATGATAGATAATACTATTAATTTGATGATTTTATCATGAGTTATCAACCATTTTGACAGTTTTATCAAAATTACCTCTGAGGGTAACTTGCACATCACTCAATCAAAACAAAAAGTCATCAGCCATATCAACCCCATAATAGTCAAATTCCACTCAATGATAACCACATGAACGTCATCATCATTTTCTGCCTAATCTCCAACAATAGCTCCTATTCCACAATACAAAGCAACGATAGAAATATATCCAAATATTATCAATTTTGACCATTTGCTCCTTCTGTCCAGAACAGTAGCATCCCAATTGTACATATCTCTCGATATGATAGAAACCGCTCCAGCGATAACATACAGCATGATGAAAAAGAATATTGCACCTATACTATGGATGGCTGGATATCCTGCGCCATCGATGGTGCCGATAGCGCAGTAGAATCCAATTACTGAGATTTGTCCCCATTTATGGAGCCATTGCTAAGTGCTGTAGGGGTAGTTGGTTCTTTATTTTTAGTATTTTAGCCATTTGAAGGCCACGAAGTAGATCAGACAGATAAAACTGCCAGATGGTAGCATCAGGGCTCTGAAATAGATGTCTTGTGAGTAGTGGCATGCGGTGTTGGTGATGGTCGCATGGGGGAAAGGTCGTTCTTATTTCTTTTTGACTGATTAGTGGTAACAATATAGACAGACAAATACTAGCAAAGGGACAAAGAAGTACAAGAAGTAGTTGATGTGGATGCCTCCGTATAGATGCTGTTTTCTTTTATGTTGATTTTGTTCTATTTATGCAGGCAAACACAAGTTGATATGTTGATTTTGCATTGATATTAATTATTTATCAATAATCAATAATCTACGTAACTAATCATCAAATTACTCCTATGATAATAAACCAACAATAAAATAACAACATGTAGTCTTCCTTTTGCCAACTGCATGAACGATAAACGTCAGTGGTCGATCTCACCTCAAGCAAACTTCTTTGCTAGAAATGTGCTCTCTATGATCCATCTTATCGCCATCACTAGTTCATCGATCTGCAAGAACTGCCTCAACATTCAATAAAGGTGTACCAATCTTTCAAAAACCAAATGGATTCTTTGAACATGACGGTAAATAAAGATGCTGTCTCTCGCTGGACAACGATGTAGTAAAGAGCCCGTACTTGTTTGAATTAAAAGTTAAAAGAAATAAACGAGATGTATGACTAGATGGTTTTTTAGATCTAAAAAGAGAGGAAATAAAAAATATCTAAACTATAGTAATAAATATGCAAGATAGTATTCTAGTGCAGCTAGACTGTAAATTCATCGATCGGTTAGAGATATTATCAATTGTATTGCAAAAAGAAGTATTTGGATGAATGTATGTGTGAGTAGAAATATTTGTAGATATCGAAGTAGTTGTCGGACAGGTCGATTGGTCAGGTTATTGGGTAGATATAGATGGATTTGTTGGTTATCGAGGTGGATTTGAAACAGAAGTTGTAGTATTTTGATATTAGTACTGTCAAAGGGATAGATGTTATTAAGAGAAGGACGTCGATCAGGGAGGAGTTGTTGTTGCCTAATTTAGATAGAAATAGTATATAGTTATAGTGGAAGTCATAGATAATACCTATGAAAACATAAAGGAAACACATAAAAACAAAAACATAGATAAGTTTTACCGCACCATAGACATAGCGGATACCAAATATAAAAGAGATAGATATAAGTAGTAATTCTGTTTAGATAAATTCTAAAAATTCAAAGAGGATAGCAAAGAAATAATAGTTAAAGACAATATTTATAAAAAATAATATAAAATAAGTGATAATAACTAACATGCAGCTAAATAATAAATAGGCTATTGATGTTATTAAAAAATGTACTATGAATAATTTTGTTAATAGAATTGATTTGAGTGATAATATGCTGACTAGTTAGTTTATTGGTGGTATGAAGAGATTTAAAAATTGTAGTAAGTATTTGAAGACTGTTGTAGTTCGAGGAATCAAAATTGATAAGATTGGTTTGGGGAAAGATGGAATCAGTGTTTAATTAATTAAGAATGGGAAAATCAAAGTTGGGGAGATCACATTTGTCCTATGATTTTGTTTTTATATTTTGATATGATTTATTATGACTATCCTATTTAGATTAATGGTTATTATAGCAATAAATAAGATTTAATATATCTTAGATATTCAATATTCAATAAAATATGATCAGCTAATCTCAAAAACAAAGTAACTATCGACCAAGACTGCCTCATATTTATGGCGGCATCAATGTTAAATACCTACTTTGGTGCATAGTTCCTCTCCAAATATTTTCATGCCTCTACTCCTATCATATGGCAGTAAAGCAAAAGCAATAAAAACCTTTTCCCAACGCAACTATCACAGCCACAGCATGTCACTACCCTCAAGACATAGTATTCCGTTTCATAATGTGCGGTTCAGGTACTTTTCTCAATTTGATCTATTTTATCCTTTTCAGATGGATATCAAAACTAAAAAAATAAACAGACTATCCTCATTCCGTATAACTATGGCTCTAACCATGGAATCAGGTATCAGTTTTGGGTCTTTACTTCGCTACAGCTACTATCGACGGCAGCGGAACGACAGCTATTCATGGTCCTGGTGCTGTTTTTTATTTCGCATGGATGTTTGTTAGCATCGAAGTGGCTACCTACATACTCAGGGAGATGAAGAGTTGGTATTCTCCTGTTATCAGTGCTGGTAGTCTTTTGTTTAAAAGTGTTATATTTGTGTATATATTGAGTTCTTTTGTTTATAGTATTATTGGTTTGATAAATGAGGGAAGTAGCAATGATGATGATCCTTTTGCAGTTATTATGGAATGGAATTTGGCTATTCCTGGGATGATTTGGTTGCTTAGCTTTTGTTTTGATTGGAAAAATATTTATGTCACTTTGAGAGGATAGTTCTAAACGACTGTCAAAGTTATAGAACCTGAAATGTGATAATAATTGGTTTTATTATGTATAAATAGTTAATATAAATCAATTAAAATATAATTTAAATTTTTGATATTATCTTTTAAGGCGGTTCTTATAATATATATCTAATGTAATAAGATAATTACTAAAACTAGAACAACTAGCTAAAAAAACTCCATCTTGAAAGACTAGCAAGAAACAAAAAACAATAATAATCTTATCCTGAACCATAGCTATCCAAATCTATCAACATCATTCACCAATAACATCCCAAATCCAATGAATATCCAAACAAAATATATCTTAACACCCTTATCTACGACAAACGACCAACATCAGATCGATACAACACAATATCGATAATAAACTTACTGCAGCCAGATATAAGAAGCTATGCTACTAAACCAGTGAGTAGGTAGGTTGAAGCAATAATGATAACTAATTATGGTTTTTAGATGTAAATATTTGAGCCGATAGTTAAATCTGGAGTCCCTTTGTTTGTTTTCAATCGAACTGAAGATAATAAAGTGGGAAAGGTTGTTAAGAAGTATGAGGGGTTTAGTAATATGACTGTTTTATCACCGCCTAAAAAT
The DNA here is from genome assembly GCA_964035545.1 of Bugula neritina. Classification (NCBI taxonomy): domain Eukaryota; kingdom Metazoa; phylum Bryozoa; class Gymnolaemata; order Cheilostomatida; family Bugulidae; genus Bugula; species Bugula neritina. Next base: position 10,816 of record CAXIUT010000241.1, on the reverse strand, counting down.
TATGTGGGGTATGGTGTGTTTCATACTAAATTATGGTTGATTAAATTTACAACTTTTCTTAGAGTTGTTGTCTGTACTAGTAATAATCATGTCTATGATTGGATGGCCTGGCAAAATTCGTATTGGTATCATGATTGTCCCATCAAAGAATCAACATAAAAAAATATTAATAAATAAGAATAAAATAAAGAATAAAAATTTGATTATTAGACTGATTTCGTTGATACTTTAAAATGGGTTATTAAGTAGATGCAACCTTTGGGTTATAATGTTCTAAAAGAAATGAAGGTAGATCTTGATGATTATTCATTTAAAAATATTAAAGCTATTTTGATACCTAGTTTTGGTGGTAGATTTAGATAGAAGTAGATGTAGAAGGTGGGATTAGGCAAAATAAGGAAGATAATGAGGAAATACAACAAAAGAAAGAATCCAACTTTGACTGCTAATTGCACAAGTTTAGGAAAACTTGATTAAAAATATACAAGATAGATCTATGCTTCTTTTTGTCCATCAAGTGGATTTCTAACTATGAATAAATTCAACATTATATATCCAACTGATCATTATATCAAACACTAGACCTGTGGAGCTTCTTAGGTTCTTTTTTTAATGCCATAAAATTACTAAAAATCTAATATACTAAAACAAGTGTTTAATCGCTATGAGCCATCGGTATTTAATGGAGTTGAGGGAAATATACCTCATTTGAAGAGCATAATAATTCGAGAGAAAGAGTAAGAATAGGTGATATTGTACATGGGGAGTCATAATTTGACTAAAGCTGCTTGGGGAGTCTTCTAGAAAAGTAATATTTCATGTTATTTAGATTAAAGTCAAATAAATTGTAATAACTAGTAACTAGGGCTATTATTTATCGATTATAGTTATGAATAACTTCTTAGATGGCTACCTTTTAGATATCCTTCGTAGAAATATAAAGAAGGAGATAAACCCTTTCTTAAAGAATGATAGATATTAGAAATTATTTTTAAACTAATATTAATATCATCTTATAAAAGATATCAAGTTAAATATCATTTAATAGGCAAAATAATTCTCTTCTATATTATTGATATATTTAAAGAATAAATTAATATTGTTTAATTCTTCTGTTGAAGTATTTTTCTTCACTAAAATAAGATAAGGCTCTATGCTGGCCATGCAGAATATATTTTAATTCAGTACTATCATTATTACCTGACTAACTATACTATCGTACAGTGTTAATTTATACTTTCTTTTCTATAATCATCGATATCGAATATATCAATCTTCTACTACCTGACAAAAAGGTCGGTTTGAGTCATATTTTTTGACTACTTTTAAAGCAAAGAAGTAAATTAACTGAAGAGATCATTAGAAAGACTCTTTTTTTGTTCTCTTTTCTTGTCTATGACTTTTGGTTGTTCTGATAATGTTCATTTTATGATTGATATCCACCTCCTTAACTTCATCCAAGTTGACACATAACTTGACAGTAGAGTCCTACTAGGTTCAACTAACTTATTCTTTATTATTTTGATTGTATTGATCGAAATGGTGACTCTTCGAGGTGATCATGATCATTATTTTTCTTAATTAATTTTACTTAAATCAAAATTAGAACAACTAAATGATGTTAGATCATCATTTCGATTGTTCTTGTACCTAAATATAAGCATTTCGATAAGATTTAAAAGGTTTTATTTTTATCTTATCAGTAAATCAAGTTTGCTTGATTTATTATGATAAGATGGATGATTTAGTTATTTTAGTATCTAGTTCATAAATAAAAACAAAAAACATCTTATTAATTAGTATTTAACTATTTTATACCTTTCTATCAGCTACCCACCTTCTCATCTCAAGTGAGATAATTTTCATTTAGTTTTAGACTACTTTTTTTTCTAAACATCATCTTTTTTTATAAAAAATTTATATCCAAATGTTAAAATAACCTGCCAGAAGGAAAAAGACACAATTATCAGACTACTATTAAAAATTCAATTGATTTCCAAAAAAATTGAAAATAATCAATATCGAAAAAGATGGAGAACAAGGTAGAATTCATTAAAAACTTCAATAATAACGTAAAATCTTCTGCTTTTTCTTGTAATAAACTTTTTATTAAGCTGGCGTTTAACTATTATTGGAGAGCAAAAATAGTCCTTTATATCTAGCGATATCAGATACTCAGATATAAGATATTTCATATCCATGGAAGTTGTTGGAGTAAGAAAGAACATCCAAACTTTATCCTAGTCTGAAAGACAACAATACTTCTGGTGTATCAAAATGCTAGGAATCCTCCCACCCTTTAAAGCTATGAAGTCTAGATATTTCTGGTCATTAGGAACTTCAGGACCTTAGGGAGCACCTTAGCCTTACAACCAAGTTGAACCTACTTGCTGCTATGATGAGCTGATTGCCAATCACTCAACATGCTGCTAACATGGAAGCTTCTTCTTTGCCCATTATCATCGAAACTTAGTTTTTTCTTTTGAGATGAGGATAAACTATGCAGATGAGTGCCTAAGACTCACTCCTGAAGCCTTTGCAGCTAAATTTCCAGAAGTTTATGATATGGACCAAATTCTTTGGAAATCAGTTTTGAATAAATACAAGTAGATTTCTCTTTTCAAAGGTAAAGTGATGGCTCATTATTGGAACCCAACCAATTACAACAATGCAAAAGATTTAATTATTCCGATATAACTTGCAGACCCAGCTCTATTCCCTCATAAGTTGGATGAGATAGATGAACTTTTTATGAAGGCTAGAGGTTCTTATCCTTATGAGATTAATACAAAGACTCGTTGGTTTAATTCTTCAGCTCGCTTTGAAGAACAAAGGTAAAAACTTATTGAGTTAATGAAACGTAATCATTATTTTCATCCTCATCCTTTTAACTATGATTCAAAAGAAGATGAAATGATAGCAGGAAAATTTAATCCTAGATAAAACAACAATGACTTTAATAACTTTTTTTAAACATATAAAAATTTTTCTACTTTTCAGCGCTAAAATAAAAAAATAATATACCCTCGAAGCATGTATAAAACTGCAAATAGAAATTATCAAAAGTTCTAAGCAACCAGATAAAAAATGAATCTTCTCTATCAAAATGAAGGATAAATCTTAGTTAACTATGGAGGAAGATTTAATGAAGAAAAAAAAGTATACAACATGCAATATCTCAATCAAAATGAAATAGGTTAAAATATATTTTAAAGGCCCAATAAAATAACTTATAATGATTCTGTTCCTCATTATCAACTTGGCTACTCTCTTTTCAATAGAAATTATGACTTATTAACTAAATATCTTTAACATGGGAAGAAATCAAAATCTATCTAAAATTCTCATAACACAATGCACAACAACATGCATTTTAGTATGATTGATGGAGACTTCTCTATTACTAACATGATGTTTTTCCCTTACCATTCTTGGATCGATATCATGTTAGAAATGAAAGTTAGAATGTGTGATAACCCCCTCCAAGCCAATAATATGAATTTCAAGCTCAATCAAAGTAGAACCATCCAAAAATTTGATCCCATTCTTAATCCTAATCAAGATAAAATAAGTTTTGGAACTTATCCTATCCTTGAATGGAGCAATCCCAGGTTTGTTCACAAAGTACAAAAAATGTAAGATCATTCTTTTGAGAATTAAGTTAAATAGTGCAAAAAGCTTGGACTCACCATAGACAGCATCAAGTAAGCATTCCCCTCTTATCCTTACATTATGAAAAATCCTCTCAAACTTAGACTTTCTTATGAACTCAAAGAGTTCTATGATCAGTACTACATTCCTCAAAATATCTAAAATTTTGCTTAATTTTCTGGCTTTAGCTCTTTCAATGCAAGTTATGATTATTAAATATTTGAAACAACTTATAATCCAATAACCCAAACCTTAACTAATATAAACCAACCTCTCGGAAATTTTCCTTCGCCATACATCCCTCAATATCTAACAGCTATGAAAAATTAGGTTAATATTTACCATGATATCATTGCTTAAAGGTTTATGAATGTCAATAAACAGTTTCATCATCATCAATCTCTGAAATATCAAAAAAAATTGGTCGATAGGGGAAATCTTCTGATGGTAAAATATAAATCAAGCATCTCCAATGGAAATTATATCTTGAATGCAAACCTTTCAAATTTGGCTAAAATATTAGTTGAAAGAGACTATCACCTAGAAAAAGATGAGTTAAAGTTTTTGCAAGGAGAAATTCCAGTTTATTTCTTATCTATTTTTGGTAAGGCTGAGAGAGCGAAAGACTGCATCAGCTGTGGAGAAACCAAATTCAAAATTATCAACATGAATGAATAACTTCAAAGAAGAAATCATAGACTCTGGCTTCTGCTCAACAACGTCCTTCTTGAAGAAGTTCTTTTTGATAGCAGACTTAAGAGTGAGATAAAACCAACAAAAGAACCTGTTGATATAAGCAACCTTATTGAAATAACTAATCTAAATGATCAGTTTAATTTAAAGTATATCTAAGGAGCAGAATAAGTAATCATGGATGTTCTTTATACAGGCGAAGACCTAATTAAAGAAGATTTCAATCTTGAAGTATCTCTTGACGCCATAAGAGTTCAAAGTGGTAAAGATTCAAGTTCTGCTAGCAAAGAAATCACTGCTGATGATCTTACTTATCTTTCAGATGCTCTTCATACTCAAAAGGCTGTCTATTCTTACAAATTCGACTTCTACAACTTGGCTGAAAGCAACTCTGCTCTCAAGATAGAAGAACTCGATGGTATGATCTACAGTAAGGTAAATGTGAATGTTTTTGCGGGAGGATTATGTGAGACCTTCAGTTTTAAGATCAAGAGCTACCATGAAATAGTGAAATACAAAATGACAGTGGAGAAGGAGAACAAAAAGTTGTTCGTCAGAGTTGTAGATGCAGATTACAGAGTTAAACAGCTGTTTTTCAGCCTCGATAAGTGATCATTCAGTCAATTATTTTAAAATAATTTTATTTTATCACGATTGTCAATAAATATTCATTGCATATCTACACTATTCTCAGACAATATTTATTCAAATAATTTCTTATATAATTATCAATATCAAAGCTATGAATTTACTTCCTTACAAAAGATTGGTTTGAGTCTTATATCTTTGACTACTTTTTAAGTAGAGAAGTAAATAAACTTAAGATATCACTAGAAAAGACTCTTTTTTGTTGTCTTTTCTTGTCTATGACTTTTGGTTGTTCAGATAATTCTCATTTTATGATTGATATCCACCTCCCTAACTTCATCCAAGTTGACATATAACTTGACAGTAAAGTCCTTCTATGTTCAACTAACTGATTCTTTATTATTTTGATTGTATCAATCGAAATGGTGATTTTATGAGACTATCATGATCATTTTTTTTCTTAACTAATTCTTCTTAAGTCAATATTCGAACAACGAAATGACGCTAGATGATCCTTGTGATTGTTATGGAACTTGAATATGATCACTATGATATAATTCGAAATGTTTTTATTTTTATCTTAATAGGATAAAGTTATATTAATTCATTATGATAATACGTGTGATTTAGTAATATTCGTATCTAAGTCAAAAATCAAAGAAAATAAATATTGTAAATGAAAATTAAGCAATTTTAAGTTTTTTTATCAACTACTCACCCTCTCATCTCTGAGAGAGAATGTTTTTTATCAATTTTTAAACTATTTTTTCAAGAATATTATCTTTTTTCAGATAAAGTTTGTATCCTTTGCGTCCAAAAGTTATCAAAAACATTCTAAAAGATAAAAGACCTCTTTTGGAGATTTTTATTAAAACTTCACTGGTTATGATTAATTAAAAATAGTTTTTTTCAAATAAGATGGAGAACAAGGTAGAATTTACTAAAAACTTCAATAATATGGTAAAATCTTCTGCTCTTTCTTGTGATATACATTTGAAGAGACTGGCGTTTAATTATTTTTTTAGAGTCAAAATAGCCCTTTATATCTAGATAAACGAGATACCAGATATAAGATATTACATATCCATGGAAGTTGTTGGAGTCAGAAAGAACATCCAAGCTTTGTCATCATCTGAAAGACAGCAATACTTCTGGTGTCTTAAAATGCTAGGAATCCTCCCACCTTTCGAAGCTATGAAGTCTAGATATTTCTGGTCATTAGGAACTTCAGGACCTTAGGGAGCACCTTAGCCTTACAACCAAGTTGAACCTACTTGCTGCTATGATGAGCTGATTGCCAATCACGGAACATGCTGCTAACATGGAAGTTTCTTCTTTGCCCATTATCATAGACATCTGATGTTCCATATGGAGATGAGACTGAACTATGCTGATGAATGCCTAAGACTCACTCCTTAAGCTTTTGGGACTAAATTCCCAACAGTTTATGCTTTAGATCAAGATCGTTGGAAGTCAGTTTTGAATGCATACAAACAACTTGCTCCTGTTAAGGGAAAAGTGATGGCTCACTACTGGAACCCAACCAACTATAACAACAGAAATGACTTGGTGATCCCTGTTGAACTTGCAGATCCTGCTTTATTCCCTCATGATTTGGATGATTTGGATGTACTTCACTAAAAAGCTCGAGGTTCTTACCCTTATGAGATTAATACGAAGACTCGCTGGTTTAATTCTTCAGTTCACTTTGAAGAAGATAAATCTAACTTCATTCATCAAATGTAAAACTATCATTATTTTCATGAGCCTTTTAATTATACCTCAAATGAAAATGAAATGGCACAAGGAAATTTAAATCCCAGAGAAAACAACAATGACTTCAATAAATTCTTCTAAACCTATTAAGGATTTGCTACTTTTCAGGACAATAATACCACATACCCTCGAAGCATGAATAAAACTGGAGATAGAAATTATCAAAAATTCCAGGCAACAAAATAAAAAATGAATCTTCTCTATCAAAATGAAGGATAAATCTTAGTCAACTATGGAGGTAGATTCAGTTCTGATAACAAAGAGTACAATATGCAATATCTGAACTAAGATGAAATGAAAGGAAATATCAACTAAATATCCAATAAAGCCAGCTATAATAGAGCTCTTCCTCACTACCAGCTAGGATATGCTCTCCTCAACGAAAGCTATGCAAATCTAGCAGATTACCTTGATCCTACAGGCCTTACTATCTAAAATTCACACAACACAATGCATAACAACATGCATTTTAGCATGATTGATGGAAATTTCTCCCTCACTAACATGATGTTCTTCCCGTACCATTCTTGGATTGATGTTATGTTAGAAATGAAAGTCAGAATGTGCAACAATAGTTCACAAGCTAACCTAATGTATAGAAAACTCTTTACTAGAGGTAGTAGACAACAGTATTTTGATCCTATTCTCAATCCAAATCAAGATGAAAAGATGTTAGGAACCTATCCAATCATCGAATGGTGTGATCCCAAGTTTGTTTTTGAAGTGGCAAGAAGAGGAGATTTCTAATGGCAGGTATAAAAAGCCAAATAACTTGGACTTACAGCTAACAGTATAAAATCAGATCTACAAGCCTATCCTTTCATGATGAGAAGTCCATCTTAGCTAAGAGCTTCCTATCATCTCAAAGAGTTCTATGACCGCTTCTATATTCCTCAAAATACTTCAAATTTTGCTTAGTTCTCTGGCTTCAGTTCTTTCAATGCAAGTTATGACTACTAAATATTTGAAACAACCTACAATCCAACCTCAAAAACCTTAGCTAATATCACTAAACCTCTTGGAGATTTTCCTTCACCATACATTCCACAATATCTAACAGCTATGACAAATCAGGTTAATAGATATAATATTCGTCTTCAATAAGGTATAAAGTTAGCTCTTCAAAAGGTTCATCGCCCTCAATCTGAAAAATACTACAAGAAATTGGTCAATAAGGGACTTCTTCTCATGCTTAAGTATAAATCAACTATCCCAAATGGAACTTATGTCTTCACTGCAAATCTTTAAAAACTAGCAAAGATATTAGTTGAAAGAGATTATCACCTCGAATATGATGAGTTAAAGTTTTTGCAAGGAAGTATCACAGTTTTGATTTTACCTCTCTTTGGAAAGGCTGCTAAAGCAAATCAGTGTGTTGGTTGTGGAGATTTCAAATTCAAAGTAATAAACATGAATGAACAACTTGAAGAAAGAAATCACAGACTCTGGCTCATGATCAATAACATCCTTCTTGAAGAAGTTCTTTTTGATAGCAGACTTATTGGCAACATGAAACAGGTTCAAGAACCAGTCGATGTCAGCAGATTTATTGATATTACCAGCTCTAAAGATCATATTCATCTCAAATATATATAAGGAGCTGAACAAGTAATTATGGATGTTTTTTATACAGGTGAAGACCCAATTAAAGAAGATTTCAATCTTGAAGTTTCTCTTGACGCCATAAGAGTTCAAAGCGGTAAAAATACAACTTCTGCTTTTAGATAAATTACTGCTGATGATCTTACTTATCATTCAGATGCTCTTCATACTCAAAAGGCTGTCTACAGTTATAAATTTGACTTCTACAATTTGATCGACAGCAACTCTACTCTTAAGAAAGAAGAACTCGACGGCATGATCTACAGCAAGGTCAATGTGAATGTTTTTGTGGGAGGAGTATGTGAGACCTTTAGCTTTAGAATCAAGAACTACCATGAAATAGTGAAATACAAAATGACAGTGGAGAAAGAGAATAAGAATTTGTTCATCAAAGTTGTTGATGCAGACTATAGAATCAAACAACATTTGTTCAACCTCGATAAATGATCGTTCAGTCAATTATCTTTTAATTATCTTTATTGAATCATTGAATTTATAATGATAGTCATATTAGTGACATAACATACTATAAACAAAAGGATAAACAAAAATCATAAATGATATTATTGATGACTTCTTTTTAAAAGAAGTTTGGTACTATTTTAATAATTAATCATTCACTTTATCTGTCTATATATACTATTTGATTCTATAATATTTACCTCCTAAAAATGAGTCTATTCATAGTCTAGGCCATAACTGGAAAAAGAATCAATCCTTTAACAAGTAAGTTTATAAATAGTTAGAAAAGGTTGAGTATAGAGTAAGATGGAAAGGTTTCTAAGAGAATTAGTCTACTTGGGAAAAGACTAATAATCTAAAAACTTGTAATGATTTGATTCTTTCATATGAAAGACAACACAATAAATCAGATCCTATCAATCTTTAATAGATAAATAAAGGTAAAATTATTGTTATTTAGATTAATATTCAAATAAAAATAAAAATATCTATGACTTGATTGCTGATGAATTCAATGACTATCCATCAATAAAGTAAAACATTAATAAAGAATAAATAGACGATCACAATAACATTAGAAATTCTAAGTCAAAAAAGATATAGAAGGAATTCAAATGCCCAGCAAAAAGAGGAAGAAAACCAAAAAAGAATCTTCTATTGACCCAAAGTACCAATAGTAACAGAGTTGATCTCTAAGTGAGCTAGGATGTTTGTCATTAAAAGCTAAATAGCTCAGAATTTATCGATGAAAATTTTAGAGTAGAAGAGATGTATCGAAAAGATGACAGATATCTTTATTTGGTGATAGATAATGAAGAGATAAGATGGATGTCTCGAGATGAAATCACAAAAGAAAACCACTATTTAGCTCTAATAAATTTCTTTGAAAGGCATGTTCAATTTATACCAAAGAAATAATCTTCATAAACTAAAAAGAAATCTTCTTAAAACGATAGTCCATGATCAATTATTCATAGTTATTTATAAATATTTGACTTACTAGCCATAGAAAATATTATTTTAATCAATATTTTTATTAAAATTATGATCTTTCTTTACAATTTGTATTGATTTAAATCATAAATGCAGATAGAACTATCGATAGTATTTATGTTTCTTCTATGCCAACTCGCTTCACAGTCAGATATTCAACCCAGTACTGACTCATCAGCAATTACTTTTAAATAATGTCTTCAAAATGGAAACATCAATCAACTACTTTCTCTTCAACAAGGAGCTACTGAATAATAAAAAGAGTAATTTAAAAATGCTCTAAAATAATAAATCCAAAGACTAAAAATAATCGACCAGGAAATAGTGGTTGAGTCCTCTCAGATATAGCCAGTGATAAAATGGAGTCAAAATAAAACTCATATTTTTATCACGATTAAATTATCACATAGATGGGATAGTCCTCCTTGTCTAAATACTAAAAACAATATCACTTATTTAAGTTAGAAATAATTTAAATTTTTGTTGGTTTGCTATTCAAGTCATTTCAATATAACTTTCAACTTTTAGACTACATTTTACTCATCTATTTTTGTGGAAGTAGATGAAGACAATCGGACTGTATTTGATTTGAAGAAAGATGGAGTTGGAGTCTATTCGATGATAGTATAAAAATAAATACAAAAAGTATGGTACTACTTGACAAATGATCATAAGTACTATCCGATTTGGTAAAGCATTAGTTCTCAATATCCTGACTAGCACCAAGTATATCAATCTTATCATGATTAAAGAATTAAAAGGCAAACTAAACATTAAATGAATTTAAGTACTTATCAATTAATGCAGATAGTTGTTTTTTTGCTTTGTTATTCATGTTATATTTAATCTTTTGAATCATATTTTATCATTATTTAAATAAAATTGGATTTGTTTTTGATTATATTTTCTAATTATATTTACACCAGTAGATTAATAGTAAATTTTTATTAAATACAATGATAAATATATCTCTAATGATGATAATTGAAGCTAATATTATATATTTCATTCTTTTATCACCTAATATAATGAAAATATACTTATTTACTTC
>CAXIUT010000240.1:0-14849 GCA_964035545.1 Bugula neritina | reverse complement strand
CCCAACCCCAACCCCAACCCCAACCCCAACCCCAACCCCAACCCCAACCCCAACCCCAACCCCAACCCCAACCCCTAAATTGATTGATTGATTATTTTATATTTAGTCTTATTTTATTTATTCAAATAGTATTAATCCCAGATTATTCTTTAGAAAAATATTTTATATTCAAAATCAATCTATTATCCCCAACCCCAACCCCCCAACCCCAACCCCAACCCCAACCCCAACCCCAACCCCAACCCCAACCCCAACCCCCCAACCCCAACCCCAACCCCAACCCCAACCCCAACCCCAACCCCAACCCCAACCCCAACCCCAACCCCAACCCCTTTATTTATTTATTTATTTATTTATTTATTTATTTATTTATTTATTTATTTATTTATTTATTTATTTATTTATTTATTTATTTATTTATTTATTTATTTATTTATTTATTTATTTATTTATTTATTTATTTATTTATTTATTTATTTATTTATTTATTTATTTATTTATTTATTTATTTATTCATTTACTTATTTACTTATTTATTTATGAAGAATAATCAATTTTGTTATAATAAGAGGAATAATTATTTTATTATCCTCGATGAAGAACAAAAAATAGCGAGATCATTTATTCAGTACAATAACAACAAGAGAATAAAAAGCATTAAAAACTAAAACAGTATCTTATAGAAAGTAAAGATCACGAAGCAGACCTCAATTTAATCATACTAAGTCGTCATAGTCATAATATCAACATATGCAAAGAAACTGTCAGAGTCAAATTGATTATTCGTTTAATGATTAGAACATGAAGTTGAATCATAAGAGCAATGTGGATTCTTTTGTTAATCGATCAAGGGTGTATATTTATCAGAAAAGGAAACCTGTTAAAAAGATGATCACTGATCTTTCGAAAGAGAGTTTATATTGTGATAAAGATCAATAGCTTTTTAGATCATTGGATATTGATAGGAAAATTAAGACTTCTTAAGAGAAAAGACCGCTTCCTATGGTTCATAATTATTCGATAAAGAAAGTTAGTAAAATATAAATTGGTAATAACTATGTAGTAAATATTACTAAAGAGTAGAAAATAGAAAATAAGAATGAAGGGAATCATTCTTTAAAGGATTAAATATCTTTTCTAGCTCCAAATAGATTATAAAAATTGGATGCTTTGCTTAGTAAAGCTTCGATTAGAATGGAAATTTAGAGAGAAAGGTTGAAAAAATATAGAAATAATAAAAGAAATTTATCTTAGAACAAATTGTAAGCGAATCAAAAGTTGAATAAAATAGAAGGTAAAAAATGTGAACCTCCTTCGAGGAGGAGTATTCAGGAATAATTAAAATAATAAGTAAAGATCAAAGTGCATTAAAAGAAGGTTCCTTTTTAGAAAGTTCAACATAAAGGTAATTCTTATGGAGCTTGGTAGCAGATAGACATTTCCAACAGATCAGGAATAGTAGAATACACTAACTAGAAGATAATTGAACCTATCTAGATGATAGGAAAGCAAAGACATGAGATCATTATGAAAAAGAAACCTAAAATTAGGATTTTGAAATCATGATATAATTGAGTATAACTTTAATTAGTTTTTTATAAGTAAAAAGTAATATGATAATAGTAGTTGATCATTTCATTATTGCAAATTAAAGTATACTTCTTCCGATTTGTATAGATTTCTTCTCAAATTATTTCTTTAACTAAAATGCCATCTTATCTTGTCGAACTAAAGTTCCAAATTTAGAATTGTTATCATGAACAAAAAATTGATCTCTAGTGCTTTTGATGTACGCGTGTTTTCTTGATACTGAAATATCAGCTATTCTTATTTAGCATTCATGTCCTCGACCTAATTTGATACCAGTTTAAGGAGGGTTCTGGATAATCATTATATTTTTTTATTTTTAGCATGCTCCTTCTAAAATGATATATTTTCCTTCTTAGGGTCGGTCGATGGTTATTAGTTCTTTGTTGATTATATCTCCATATATGGTTTTGATTTATATGTAACCTGGTAGTTCACTTTTGCAGACTTAGCATTCGAATTTCGTGAGGTTGTAATGTTTGGTGCCTCCTACTACATCTTTTTTTATTTTGATTTGTATCCATTATGTTAGGCATTAGAAGTGTACTGTTCCGCATGAGCCGTTGCATTTGCAGGGATTGAAGAGGAAGTTTTCTTCTTATTATTTTTAATCTAAACATATTTTGCATTGATTTCTATTTTTTTAAGTTAGTTGATCGCATTTGAAGACATCTTTGTTAAAATAATTATGATTTCTTGACAAAGGTTTGATCTTTTTAGAAGTGCCATTGTAGTATTAGGTAACCATGTAGTTTATTCTGCCTAATTTGAGGGTCATTCCTGGATCTGAATAATACAAAAAGTACATAGTTAGTATCCTGCATTAAGATTATATTGGTTCATGTTTCTATTGACGATAAAGTATGGTTTTTATTATTTTTGTTCTAAAATATCGATAGATTCATTCGTATTTTATTTTTAATTGTTTTATTATTTGATGCTGTCTTTATACACTGAAGGACTGACTAATGATAACCTGACTCCGAATGGTTTGATCAGTTATAGTTAGCAATGAGCAATAAAATCAAAATTTGAAAGTTTTGCTTTGTTTTAAGTTTCCGAATCTACCATTTATATTTCACAACTTTGTTAGAAACAATTTTTACTACTTTTTCTTCTGTAGATATTGACCCATTTGGTTGTAAGACTAAATTATTTTTTGATTTCAATGACTTTATTTGATTAATAGTCATATAGACTATGAGAATCTTTGTGCCATGTGTTGACTTTTATTCTTATTTTGGCTATTTTCTCTTTGTTTTTGAATGCTAACATTTTTATAATCTAGAGATTAGAACTTGAAATATGTTAGGCTCTGAAATTTAGTGTTTATCAGTTGAATTGATATCTATATGATACTATTACTAATATTAATATAAAAGTTGATCAAAATATTTTCAATATTAAGATAAGTATATTTATTCTTTTATATTTATATTTTTCAAATGGTTTTAGTTATTGAAAATATTTTTTTTTATATTAATAGTATCATTTTAGTTATCTTTCGTTTTTATCTTTAGGATCGTTTCTTGTTTTTATTTTTTTAAGTTATTACTGTGTGTAATATGTTAATTCTTTTTTATCTTACTTTTTCTAGTATTTTGAACCTTTGCGTCCGTAGACTCTAAATCCATATATTTTAGGAACATACTGTGTCTCTCCATTTTTAGGTACTAATTATGGGTAGATCTGAATATCATTCTATGTACTAATAACAGAATATTGGGAAAAGAGCAACCGAAATAGGCACCATCGATATCATGACATTTCTTTTTGGGAATGTAGACTTCTTGGCATTTAGGACAAAATATTTTGACCCTAGATGTTCTGATTTATTCACTCATGCCGATAGGTAGAGTGGGTTGTCTGTCGCAAAGGACTCGTGGGCAGACTCCAAATGATCCTTTGAGGTATTTTTATTTCATTATAGCTAGACCTCTTGGACTGACGATGTAACGAGCATGGATAAGTCCATAAATATCGGTGGCTTCTTGGTATATTGACAGATATCTGAGTATTGTTGCTGATACCTTTAGTCTTATAGTTATTAATCTTAAGGAGGATCTGGTCTTAGTATCATTTCTAGTGCGTCACTGGATTAGATGGATGATACTTGTAGTGGTCGAACATATTTTTGAGTCCATAGAGGTTGAAGCTATCTTTGATGTATTACTAATCAACTCTGCAAAAGAATTGATGGTCTTCTAGGTTGCAGAACCAACTGATCCATCCGTAGCTTTAATCTGAGCTGTAGCTGGAAGTTTACGACATGATTATAGAGTTATTATCTAAATTTAAATATTAATTATCTTTGAGTTATTTAGTTATCGATATTTATTGATTATATTAGGATGATCAAGTGGTAATAGATTTTAATTCTTGATATGATTGATGATGATGGTGTTGAAAGATACTTATAGAAATAACTATTGATTTTAAATAGAGAGCATTTGACTATTATAAATACAATAATAATTTGACTTATGCTGAATATGGTCGAGTAAGTAAAGGTTTTGAAAAATTGGAAGCAAAAAGGGAAATAGATTTTGGTTATTTTGTCGATACTTGATAAAGCTAAGAAGATCAGAGATGAGGATGTATTTTAGTTAGAAGATGCAGTATCTTCTTTTCACAGATAAATAGTAAGAGCAGATGAGAATGATATTTAGCAGTCTTGGTTTAGACCTTGTTTGAATGCCAAGAAAAAACTGAGGTCGATGAAAGATAAAGCCAAGAGAGATGAAAAATTTGATTTGAAGAAAGTAAAGAAAGGACAAACACTTGCCTACATCTAGTTCCCTGACAAATTATGTATTGGAAAGAATGAGGATGAAACTGAATGTTTGAAGATGTTATACAGGGGTTTTATATATGGTTTTAAGGAGGCAGAGAAAAACATCAAGTTGGTTCAGATTATTAAAGAACTCTTTACTTAGATCTAGCACAGATAGTAAAGCAGATAACACAAAAAAGCTAGTCATTTAATAAGAGATATTCAGGGTAGAGTTTAATCTATTGCCTTCAAATTCCTGAATTCGAATTCAAAAGAGGCTAAGTAAAAAATTTTAGCAGGGAAAATAACTCCTAAAGAGCTTTCTCGAGATGAATTTGAAGTGTTTTTGGACAAAGATATTGTGAAGAAAATGGACAAGTTGCAGAAGGAAAGAATAGAGAAGAGCAGAAGTGGATTATATGAAGAAATGAAGAGGAAACTCAACAAAGATGCTAAAGAGACTTGCAAGTTTTGTCGTGCTAAGAAGGCTTTTATGGAGGACATGAGACAGATTCGGGCTGCTGATGAACCAATGACAAGATTTATGAGGTGCAATAATTGTGATAAAACTTGGAAAGATTGATAATGATTCATTCTCTATTATCTTATTTTATTAATCATTTTTATTTATTTTATATACTGATATATTCATCCTTTTCTGACTTATTGTAAAAGTTATTTGTACTAATTGCAGGAAAAGATTCCTTTTGGTTTTCTATTTTTTATTATTCTTTTGAGGTTGATGTTGATATTTGGTCTTTTTCTTATGGGTTCGATTGTTTTACGTATTTTTTAGCATTCTAGGAGATGAAGAGGTTTTTGCTATGCTAGAGATCTGGAACTGGCTATTTTTTATTAATGATGTGTTGGTGTATCTAAGAGAGAGTTATTTTTGAGGGTATTGATGATTTTGTTTCTTTTTCTCTACAGATATAGTCTGTCTAGAGGTTAGTGATTTGTATTTTTTGTCATGATTGCTTGAGGTAGAGAGGTATCTGAGGAATTTATGTATTTGGTGTTATTTTTTTATGAGTTTTTGTTGTGTATGGTTAATTTTGGGGAGAGGCGATGGTTGAAGAGAAATACTTTTTGTTTTAGGACTTGAGGGATGGGTTCGAGTTAGTTTAGTTGTGTTAGCATTGATGATTATTGTTTATTTATATGAAATTGACAAAAAATATAAAGAAAGATCGCATTATTGAGTTATATTATTATTATTGTCTTCTATGAATGAAAACAAAACAATCTATAACGTTTATCCCAACCCCAACCCCAACCCCAACCCCAACCCCAACCCCAACCCCAACCCCAACCCCAACCCCAACCCCAACCCCAATCATCCAAAACATATTAAAGAAATAAAGAGGTTAATACAATATTTATAAAATAAATAAGTATCAAATATTACTATTGATCGATAATATTGATTTGTTTTATCTATTTCTTGAGGATTAATTCTTGATTTTATTTTCTAGTTTGTACTTAATTTAAAACTAAAATCATCTGCGTGTAATTTGATAATTTATAATTAATGTCGTAAGAATTGGAGGTTCCAGCTAAGGCAAAGATAGATTTAATCGTGATAGGCAATCCTAATTCAGGGAAGACAAGTCTGATCCGTCGTTTTATTTAAGGTTAGAGTACTATTATTACAAAGTAGCATCTTTTAATCAGTTCTATACTCCGACTCTAGGTCTCACTTTATAAAAAAAAGTGATTAAAATCAATGGACAGGAGGTAACCGTTTGTATTTGGGATACAGCTGGACAGTAAAAGTTTTTTTCTTTGACTAAAAATTATTTTCAAAAGGCTGATGGGGTATTAGTTCTTTTTGATTTGACTGATAAAGTCAGCTTTGATAGTAATTTTATGATGATTTAGAGGTGGATAAATTCTGGGTGCCTGAAATCAAGTAAAAATCACATTAAAATTGTGGACAAATATTGATAGGTAATAAAAAAGATATGCCTTCTGAACGTTCAGTTCCTGCATAACTAGCTAAAACTCTTTCAGAAGAGTTATCGATCCCGTATTTCTAGACAAGTGCTAAAACAGGCGAAGGAGTCCATGATGCTATAGAATATTTGATTAAAGACTGTTTATCTAAGGTAAAAAATGAAGAGCAGAGTGGAGTTCATTTAAATGTGCCTGCATAGGGAGGATCATCTTGTTCAAATAGTTTTAAAGATTTTTTTAGAGGTATAAAGACTAGGTTTTCATGATAGTATTTCTAACTATTATACGGGGATTTATAGTTTTATATTTGATGGAGAAAAATTATCAAGAACAATTTTATTATTCACATAACATAGATCTTCGAAAAGATATTCGCTAATTTGATTTTAGATTGGCACAGGGATAAAATATGCCATCACAGTGTACTTTCCTTGTAGTTGGACCACCTAAAGTAGGAAAAACCAACTTCCTCAAGTAAAGATCTTGGTATTTAGAACTCTTCAGTTTGCGTTAAATGGGTCACAAGGATGGGGAACGAATACTAAGGGACAAGCAAGTATTGTGGAAATAAAGAAGGGAGCAAAGTGGCAAGTAGAAGGTATGAAAGAATTGCGAGAAGTGGGACAAAAATTTGGAGTACAAGGCATTGAGTTGCTGACTTAAGAGAAACCAAGTTCAAGATATAAGCGGGCACTCGAATATGTAGAGGGAAATTTGGGGCATTGTATCGGATAGACTTCTTAGTTAGATTCCCGTTTTAAGGCTAAAGTTTGTCTGATAGTGATAAATTCAATGATGGAGGTATCATCGGATGAGATGAATTATTTGAAGTTTTTGCGGGGAGATATGTTCGAGCGAGGTGTGAAGACGATGTTGGTGTTGATAGGTAGCTTTGACCGGAAGGGAGAGAGCTGGAAGAAAATAGAGAAGAGGATAACATCTTTGCATTCTTAGTTATAGATTAAAAGAGATGATATAGTTTGTATGGATATTTACCATTTTATGGAACCAGTAAAAAGTAATGGAAAGTTGACTTTGAAGCAATCCCAAATGGTCACTACTAAGATGGAGAATAACTAGGAGGTTAACTTCTATGCTTTGCAGTTGCTGCTAAAGATTGTTAAAGAAGCTGAGAAGAATAGTAAAAACAGGGTGATAAAGCCAAAGAGTTGGTTGTGTAATTGGACCTGAAAAGAACTTTAATTATGATTTTTTCATATCATTTTAGTTTGTTTATCGATCTTATGGTGAAGATTACAGATGCCATTACATCTTAATGATATTTTTCCAAGTTTTTGGGAAAAAAAAACACCTTGAAGAAAAATATAAAATCATATTTTAGGTTTTAAAAGCTTTATCACAAGCCAGTGTTATCAAAAACGATTTTTTGATCATATTATATTCATTTATATTTTGAATATTTTTTGAAGTTTTCAATTATAACTTATAACATGGACTCAGTAAGCCACTTTAGAACCAAAAGTTCAAACAATTTTAATGAAAATAAGAAGATGAACACCTTTAATAAACTCCTAAAAGACGATTTTATTGACTTTCCATCAAGCTTTTATCTTTTAAAGTCTTTTATAACTGAGATATTCGTCACTGATTTCGTTTTATCTCTGAACAAGAATATTAAAACTTAAATAGGTAAAAATAATTCTGATAAATTAAAAGTATATACTATCAATATATATGGTTATTTTTTCAAAAGAAATGTGTTTTTTCTTTTATTTCTTCCTAGTTTTTGATTAAAATCACCTAAGATTCTTTCTTATATGTTTTGAATAAATAGTTTTCTTCAAAACACACTGATTTTTTCTCTAATCTTTCTGGCTAACTTGAACAAGCCATAGAAGCTTGATAGGCTGTATTTATTTCGTTTATTTTATTTGGTAGTGGCTCTTAAAAGTTTTACTCAAATTCATGATCAAAAAGGTCATATGGACAGTAAAGATTGAGTGACTCTTGATCCATCTCTGAGAAACAGAAATCTGATTAATTTGAGCTTTATTCCTCTTCAGTATTTTAAAGAGAATCTATGGTTTAAACTTTTTAGTCTTCTTCTGCATTTCTGTTGGGAAAGCGATAAATTGTATCGAATCTATCAAGTCCATAGGATTATCTAAGTTTGAGTTTATGTTTGTAGGATTCTAAATAGAAAAAAATGTACTAACAATGATTTTTCTTTTGAACATTTAATTATTATAAACCAACATCCAAAAAGTTAGTATTTATCATACTATTTCAACTTATAAATTATCTTTTTTGTTATTTATGGTTATTATTCAATGCTATCATCGTCTAGCTTCAGTTTTATTGATAGAATTATTGAAATAGAGAGAAAGAAGATCATGATGTATATATGATAAAACTTTTTATCAAACAATAAGAGAAATCTATTGAATCCTTATGAATAGTACAAATGAGTAGATACTTTATATGTGTATCCTTGTGAATAATATTTTAGAAAGATGTTAGTCTGGTTCTGATGCTATGATCAATTAACAAAACCAGATTAATTAATCAAGTAATCAGAGGGTTTAATATCTAATTTTTAATCTTATATTTGATAAAAAACACAATAGCAAAAGAAATAAAGAGAGGGCGTCTGTTCTGTCGGTACTGTTTTTGAAAAGTTGGAGGTATAATAAGGTGATAAATCTTGAGATGAAGGAAATAGATTTCAGTAAATTTATATAGAAAATATTCAAATTGATGATTAATAACAAAATGATCTGAAACATCATCGATTTGCTTAATTTAGTGATTATTTGAGTGACTTTGTTAATAATACGTTTCTTCTTTTGTTTTTTTAGTAAATGAGTTATTTTATTGATATTCGAGATGATGATTAGATATAGATAAGAGTTTCATAATATCACAGCCATTTTAGTCAAAAATGGATATTATAAGTTACCTATTTTTATCTTTATTTTCCGAGATAAACAACTTCTTTTTAATCATCAAAATCAACCATTTTTATCACATGATTGAATTTTACTTTTCTTTATGATTCTGGTCTATGAATTTCTTCTTACATTTTTGCTTTATAAAGGTTATTTATTTAGATTATTCTTTCTGACTCAGGTTCTGGTTATTATTCTTTCTCAAAATCAAAGAAATCATAAGGATTGTAGAAGACTGGGGTCTCTTGTGGAACTTAAGAGAAGGAGTACTGTTCATAGATAGAGTTAGATTCGATATCTGGTTCATCTGTATCTAGGATTTCTTCATTTTATTTTGGCAGATGATAGATAGTTTTAAGGTTGTCAAGTCCATAGTACTTTCTTTCTTTTTATCTGTGACGTAATTATTCTAAAAAAGAGATGAAGTACTAACAATGATCTTATGTTTAAACATTATGGTTGAGATTAGTTATTATTATGATTGCTTAGATAAAGAAATATTGTTAGAGATAAATTGACATCAATAAGTTGTTATTCTTAGTTTCTTTCATTTAATACAATAATAAAATCAATTTTGTCGCTTTATTATCTTAATATACATATTAAAGATGAAGAAAATAAAATTATTTTAAAATTTATTTTCTTGTTTGAAGTTGCTTTAATATTTTAAAATAAGTCTTTAAAAGTACAATACACTACTATTTGTATTAGTTGAATATCAGTAATTGAAAGGTTAAATGTAGAAGAATCAAAACAGCACAAAGACTCCAAATCCAATAACTTCTAGCACTCCTCCAGCGATGAGAATTATTTCAACGCTTTTTCCCCAATACGAAAAGCTATCAATTCCTGTAGCTTGACCCACAAAAGATCCTAAAACTCTTGACATCTCTCCTATCCAAAGCCATAGAGCTATATGACAAAATTCTTCCAGAGATATTTATCTAACAAAAGAGTGTACGCTAATATAGATTCCACTGATGATAAGCATGGTTAGTAAGGAGAGACTGACTTCTTCTGAGAGGTATTTAGCGACAGGATTTTCTTTATCAGGTGTGAATTTAGTAAGTACTTTTGAGAATATATGCAGGACTAGTATGAAGAAAGTATATGAGAGGTGGAGGAAGATAATGAGTGAGTAATCATCGAGTTTAAGACCGAGTTGGCTTTCAAAGATGCTGAAGTGGAGGGTTAAAGATATGAAGAAGTATGAATCTAGATAGATATTTTGGTACTAATGATGGAGAAGAAGGCTACAATATCTGCGAAGAGTTATTTTTTCTGAGTAGAAGAGGAGGTACGTTGATGGGTGGTTTGGTTGGAGGTGCGGGCAATGCCTATTCTTATGCTGGAGCGCTCATGGATTAGATATTATTATGTTTATTAATAACTTGAAATAAAATGTGATTTATTCTTCAAATACTATATTAATATGGTAAAGTAAATATATTGATAAAAGAAGTTACAATCAATCTTCAATTCTCGATGACGAATTTCTGAGAATATCGAGTCCAAATATTCCTTTTTTATAATTTTATCCTCCAAAAAACTAATTATTCGATTCCTTTCTTACAAAACCTATCTCTGATCCATTTCTTTTCAATCTTGAACTATAAATTCTTTAACTTTTTACAGGTATCTCTTATTCTTCTTCCATGGGTAGATCTTAAATGCCATTTCTTGTAGGTTGAAAAGCAGTCGATATATTTTTGTAGTGATTGACTGATTCTTTGAATATATTTTTATCTGGAGATTATTATTTATACAAAGGAAGTATTTGATCTTCATAGGGATTGGTATCATGCTGGAAAAACTATGATACTAGATAATTATAGTCAACAATTTAAACCTGATGTTATTCATGTTGATGATCATATTCTTTGAAAATTCTATTCATATTTTTAGGATTGAATTGAAAATGTTTAGATACTCTACTGACCCAAGTCTGGTACATTCTATCGAATCCATTTTTAACAATTTATCTAATTTTATAATCAATGACACTATTGTCCTAATTGAGATAGATTTTGACTATATACGAGATAAGTAATAATGAAAATTGTACTTTTTTACTTTATGTATCTTTCTATATATGCGGCGTGATATCTGTAGTTTAGTTGAGGTATTCGTTTAGACAGGGATCGCTTATTTTCCATTTCATTTCTTGAAGAGTTGAGCCAAAGAATAAAGTTTATAACTAGTTCATCATCATTGTTTTTACTATTTGGATTATTATTTTTTGGAGAGGAATGCCGTACATGTATGGTTATTTTTATCCATTTTATGTTATTTTTTTTATGAGGGTCAAAGTGTTATAGGTAAATTATCTGTCAATGTAGTTGTTGTATTGGGTGGTGTAGCGGTCGCGTATCGATGTTTCTGGTGGTGGTTTCTTGCGGAGAGATGAACGTTCTGCGTTCATGTTAAACATATAAATAATCAAATATTATTCAAATACGATCAGAAAGCAATGATATCATTATGAGATCATTTTATCAAATTTTGAGTGGTTAGTAAAATGTTCTGGAGATGGCAGGTGAGAGGATGGTTCAAATGATTGAGGTTGTTTTATTATTGATATTTGAAGATTGATGGATTTAAATAGACTATGTATCATGCTTGGGCTTTATAGGCGTCTACTCTTTTTTGGAGTGCTCTGTTTCTTTTGATGTTGGGATCATTCTGAAGAGCTCTTCTTCTGTTTCTTAAGAAGCGTTGATTGACTCCTTTGAGAGATGGGAATCTCTGTCTTTTTGGCTTTTGGATTCCGTTTTGGTGGTTTTTGTGGTTTTGGTTCTTGGATGAGTGATGCTTATCTTTAGCCATTTGTGGTAATTATTATAATTAACTTATTTAATTTAATCAATATTTTATTCAATACCTCAAAGACATATATCACAAAGTTATCAAGAACCAGATTGTCCTATTTTTAATATCTTTTTGACAATCCTTCGAGATAATTATATTAAAGCTTTTCTAATATATTGATAATCTTTAAATAGTAAGAACGAAACATAAAACCAAAGTAAATATAACTCCTAAAATGTCTAATGATGTATTAATTATTTTATTGAGAAGTTAGGGATAGCATTGATCTTATTTATAGATTCTTATGATGATGATATCGATCTTATATGAAGATTTTAATCAAAATCAAAAGTATCATTTTATTTGAAGCTTAAATTTAAAATATTTCATCTTATTGGGAGCGAAACATGTATCGAAAATCTTGTTGAAAACTAGAAACTAGCATTCTTTGTTTTTATACAATTTGTTTATATTGAAGAGAATCTTATGATATTTATTTAACCTTATTATGAAATGATATTTTTATGATTTAAAAATGATAGCAATAACTGATCTATTAGGTACTCTTAACATGTTTTTAGTGATTTATGATTCATTCTTTTTAGCAAGAAGGAAAGAGTTCTAAGATGTTGAGTTTATGAAGAAATTATGCTAAAAAGATGTCAAACCAAAAAATCAAGATGATCAGTCAAAGTCTTAAAAAAGAAAGATCAGATTTTATTCCCACCTCTTTTCCTGAAACAAACCTTATTCTTGCTTTTCTAGAAGTTTTTACGAAGTTTTGAGACAGTTTGATAGGTTTTAATGGATGTATAAAAAAGTTTGATTTGCTTTAACTGAGTCGAGATAGTACATAACTTTGATAGAAGTAAGAGCATTGCTTGTTAGTCGTATGTAGAGGATAGATAGCTTTTCCAAAACTGATAAACAATATCAGAGTGTATGGGTGCTTCTCTATCTTTAATAAAAGTCTTTTAAATAATTAAAAATAAACATTAAACAGAATAACTATTACTTTTGAAGATTTGCTTTTAGTATTTGTGATTTATATCAAAGCTTAAGGAGGAAATCAAAGAATAACGATGAATATTCAATTATTAGATAGAATAAATAAATAAAATCAATTGAGATTGATATTTTATATCTTTTTCTATTTGAATAGCTGCAATAAACCTATTGATTTCTTTTCTTTGAGATGTTTATGTTGATGAATCTGAATAATTCTGGTAAAATGCTGCTCTACGTAAGAAATGGTCAGATTTCCTTGATTTCCTTTCTTTACAGTGACTTCTGCTGATGAATGGAGGATATATTCTTCAATGTTGATATGAGTAATTGCTGTATTGTAGAGGTTTAAGAGTGATATGATTTGAAATATGATATTTAATATATATATTCTGAGTAATACTGACCAAAAGTTTGAAATTGTAAGAATTGATCAGAAGTTTTGATTTAAAACTATGGAGGTTATTAAAGAATTCATAATAAAAAAACAGTTTACATGCAGATTTTTGTCAAGACCCTTACAGGAAAAACAATCACTCTCGATGTTGAGCCATCTGACTCAATCGAAACCGTCAAAGGAAAGATCCAAGACAAGGAAGGAATTCCCCCAGATCAACAAAGACTTATCTTTGCTGGAAAGCAATTGGAAGACGGAAGATCTCTCTCTGACTACAACATCCAAAAAGAATCAACTCTCCACTTAGTCTTGAGACTCAGAGGTGGAATGCAAATTTTCGTCAAGACCCTCACTGGAAAAACCATCACTCTTGATGTTGAGCCTTCTGACTCCATTGAAACTGTTAAAGGAAAGATCCAAGACAAGGAAGGTATTCCCCCAGATCAACAAAGACTTATCTTTGCTGGAAAGCAATTGGAAGACGGAAGATCTCTCTCTGACTACAACATCCAAAAAGAATCAACTCTCCACTTAGTCTTGAGACTCAGAGGTGGAATGCAAATTTTCGTCAAGACCCTCACTGGAAAAACCATCACTCTTGATGTTGAGCCATCTGACTCTATTGAAACTGTCAAAGGAAAGATCCAAGACAAGGAAGGTATTCCCCCAGATCAACAAAGACTTATCTTTGCTGGAAAGCAATTAGAAGACGGAAGATCACTCTCTGACTACAACATCCAAAAAGAATCAACTCTCCACTTAGTCTTGAGACTCAGAGGTGGAATGCAAATTTTCGTCAAGACCCTCACTGGAAAAACCATCACTCTTGATGTTGAGCCATCTGACTCTATTGAAACTGTCAAAGGAAAGATCCAAGACAAGGAAGGTATTCCCCCAGATCAACAAAGACTTATCTTTGCAGGAAAGCAATTGGAAGATGGAAGATCTCTATCTGACTACAATATCCAAAAAGAATCAACTCTCCACTTAGTCTTGAGACTCAGAGGTTGATCAATGATTTGTGAATCCTTTATCAATAAAAAAATCTTACTTAAATTAACTAAATAATATCAATAAAAACTCTATTGACCTCATCTTTTTAAGTTTAAGATATCTAACTTGACTCAGGTTGAAATTTTTTGTTTAGTTTCTTCTATGCACTGAAAAGGATGATATTCTAAAGATAATTTTATATTTCGTCAAAATAAAAGTAAAAGCCGATAAACTGTTCGATAGAAAATTGATTACTGACAATATTTATCAAATAATTACTCATGAATAATCTTGAATAAAATATATTCAAATCATAATAATGCATCAAGGGGTTGGGGTTGGGGTTGGGGTTGGGGTTGGGGTTGGGGTTGGGGTTGGGGTTGGGGTTGGGGTTGGGGTTGGGGTTGGGGTTGGGGTTGGG
>CAXIUT010000239.1:0-35868 GCA_964035545.1 Bugula neritina | reverse complement strand
CCCAACCCCAACCCCAACCCCAACCCCAACCCCAACCCCAACCCCAACCCCAACCCCAACCCCAACCCCAACCCCAACCCCAACCCCATTATTTTATTTAAAAATATTTTGTTCTATTCTATTGGATAGTAATTGTTAAAGATGGTTTTCTTAAATAAAATCATATTTATTTGATTCATATATTTGTACTAGATTGAACTGATGAGTCTATTATAAAATAAATATGTAACGTAAGGATAAATATATATCTAGTTTATTGACCTTGCAAGAAGCAACATAGATTATCTTGATTAAAAGAGATATAATAATAAACTGATAAAACTAGTAGATTTTTTAAAGTTCTTTATAAAATATCGGTATTAGTTAGACTATCCTATTATAAATTCAAAGACCAAAATCATTTATATCAAATAAGTTTAGCTATTATGTTCAATCCTCTTAAAACATAGTAAGTTTTTAAACAATGTGTCCAAAACTACAACAGCTATACTCCCAAAAAATTCTTTACTCTAAAGAATTTGACTCCTGTAGTAGAGATAGTGGAGAAGTAGAAGAAGAGACTGGGGATAAGTCATCCTAAAATAACAATGTAGGAAATAGGCTTTGAATAAATCAAAGAAAAAGATAATATCTACAATTTGGCTCAATCCAATGACCTCAAAATCACTAAAATCATCTCCAATACACATAGAAAAGTTACCTTAGGGATAAAAGCAAGAAAATAGATGGATGTTACCTTAACAGCAGGTACAATGCTCTTTCCTGAAGAACAAATAGCCCACCAGTATCAAAGTTTAATGGTTGGAGATGATCTATCTACCACGATCTCATAAAATGAATCAGAATTGACTTTGAGTACCTTCTGCTTCAACCAAGAACTAAGGTCACCAGGTAAATAGTTATTTTATTTGGGAAATATCAAATCTAATAACTATCAGAAAGGAATGAATCAATCTCAAGTGTGGAGCATCACTAACATTCAAAAGAAAAAACTACAAGATTTATAAAAAAAATATCAAGAAGAAGATCAAAGAGCTCAAACTGCCAGGTAAAGTCTCAGACAATACACTCAATGATCTCTTCTAAGTTATCTAAATATTGTATCATATTATTTGATTCTCTTGATTAAAATAACTAACATGTGATTTACATGATTAACATGTGATTTACATGATTAACATGTGATTTACATGATTATCATGTGATTTACATGATTATCATGTGATTTACATTATTTACATAACTAACATGTGACTAACATATGATTAAGATGGTTAATATGATTAGTAGGATATTATGTGATAGATAATAAATCTCAACAGATAATAAGATGATAGGTTAGAGGTCGACTGAATCAAGTAACGCGAGATAAGGTGAGAAGCAGAGAGAGTATCGTTCTAGTCTTAAAGAAGAGTTGCATTTTTAGATATTTATAAAAAGAGAATCAAGTTTTTTTTCTAAATGGAAAAAAAGAACATCTTTTATCATTTATCTCCCTAAAACAGAATTAACTATGACTATCAAAGATACTTCTAATTAAGAATAAGTAATCAATTTGAGACAGACTAAGATGTCTAAGAGATGTTCTGTTATTGAGTAGCATCATTGTTTTGGACTGTAGCTATCTAATGGAAGAAGGTATCTTGTTGGGAGATAGACATAGGCTAAAACTCTAGTGCTATTTGATAATGTAATCCGGTTGAAAAGATATTTCAAAGTACCTAAAATTCAAATATAAAAGATGTTTCCTATTGATGATATAAAGATAGAAAATAAGTCAAAAAATTAACTCTTATTTTAAAAATCATAAGGATAGTATGAGTATAGACTTGAAAAACAACCAAATTAACCTAAAATTATGAAGAATAACCCAAAGTAGATATAATTTTAATTTGAAAAAGAGTAAGACTAAGAAAATCACTCGAGATCATAGCATTAATCGTAGTATTGCACAGTGATGTAAGAGTAGCCGATTGTTGTGGAATAACCACAGTAAAGATTACATTTGAAGTTGCCAATTACCTCGTAATAGATGAGATATTTATCATCAGATGAAGGTTTTAGGTTGAGATAAAATTTTACAGAAGGAAGACTTCTATAAAAACAAGGAACTTATCTCAAAGCAAACATCCTTTTGAAGACACACTTGAAATAACTCTAACTATTTTAATTATTTTACCATTTATAGCTATGGAATGAAAGAATAAAACATCATAGACTAATAAATAGAATAGACTAAGGAATATACCTTATTTATTTATAATTTAATAAATAATCCTTTTGGTCATTACCTAAATATTGCTATGCAATGGTAACCTCAATAGTAATCGATCAACAGTTTTATTTAATAATAAAATCTTTAGAGTAAAGCTAGTTCTAATATAAAAAGTATTACTAGTGGATAGATCTTACCTTATGGATTTATATACTCTCCAAATCATCATAAAAATTATATCAATTTTGTAGTCTTTGTCTTAAAGTTAACCGTCATAAACATTTTGATTTAGGTATCTCTTTTATTAATTAAATAAAAAGATTTCAATCTTTTTTGCTAACTACCAATCTATTACCTATCAAAATATTAGAATGGAAAAGTGAATTATAAATTCAAGTAGAATCATGATTTATATCTTGTTTAATTCAGAATTGTTTATATTTTTAATAAAAAATTAAGTTATTTCTTAGAGTATAATTATTTAATCACTATTGGAGAAATGGACTCTTAAAATAAGAAAGTTAGAGTTTATTTGATAAAGATAGAGCGTCCCGAATAATATTTCAAGAAGAATCCTTCTAATTTATAAGATCAAAAGCTTTAGTATCAGCAAGGAAGCTTTTAGTTATATAAAGATGAAAATTAAGAGCTGCAAGAATAAAAACAATTTAAAAAATCATACTTTTAAGCCTTTTAAGAAATATATCTCCCTCAAAGATTATAATAAGAAGAGTAAAAGTCTACTTTTCCTTTAGAAAAAGATCTAGTAGAGGATTAAAAATCAAAAAGCAGTAACAACAATTCTTTTTAGTAATTTTACTAAGAAATGGCTTAAGTAGAAAGAGATAACTATTAAAATTATCTAAAAAGCGAATGATTCCCAAAGTAAATAATAATTTTCCTTTTTACCTTATAATTGATATTTAATAGTAGAATGCATCTTAAAATAGGATTTTTGTTTCTTCTGAGTTGTTTATCCTTGATCAACTGTGCATAAGAACCTTATAAATTGGTAATTCATAATACAGATCCTTAAGCTAGATGTTTGGATGGATCTTCTCCTGCTTTATATCTACACTAGGGAGGAGATACTTAACACTTTTTGATATTTTTTGTAGGAGGTGGCTTTTGTTCTGGCTTGACTGTTGAACAGACTCTTGAAGATTGTTATAAAAGATCTAAAACAGACTTGGGAAGTAGTAAATACTTATCAAAATAAGTCTTATCTCCTGGAGGATATCTATCAACTGATCCTTCTTTGAGTAAATTTGCCAACTTTACAAAGATAATTATAACATACTGTGACAGCTCATTGCACCAAGGTAGCAGTAAAGATCCAGTATCGTATAAAGATACTCAATTATACTTTAGAGGAGCTGATAATACAAGATCGCATTTTAGATGGTTATTGAATAGATATAAGATAAACAAGGCAAGTAAAGTGATTTTGACTGGTGCGTCAGCTGGAGGAGTAGCTACTTGGATGTGGAGTAACTATTTTAGATCATTAGTTGACTAGCCTAGCAAGGTCTACACTATAGCTGATTCAAGTGTGTTTGCCAATGTGAGTTATCCTAATACTATTATTCATATATATGATGTTTTGACAAAAAATCTCATAAAGTTGTCAAATATAGACTAGAAATCTCCCATCGAAGGATGTAATCAGAAATATGTGGGCTAATAATGGAAATGTTTTAGTATTCAAAATGCTTTATACTTTATCTAGAGTAAGGTGATGTTTTTGAATTCGTAGTATGATGCTGTAGGTCTTTAAACATCAATGGGGATGGATTGTATGTCTGCTGGAGTATCAGGAATGACTCTATCTAGATGTAACTAAAAACAAATGAATTATATCTAAGGATATAGGACTAATTATCTGAGCATTGTATAAAATATCGTTCAAAACAATCATAGTATCTGGACTATTAGTTGTTGTCAACATTCTTATGCTTGTTTTGGTAATTTTTATAATGTTTCTACTCAGAAAATACCTCAACTAGTAGGTTCTACTGTTGCTGATGCGATTGATAGATTTGTTTTTAAAGATGAAAAAGTTGCAATGATTGATGCCGATGCATGGCCAAGCAACAAACCTTGTGCCTATTGATTGTTGGACATTTAATATAATTATATTTCAAAATGATAATATTTAAGCCTAAATAATCTTTGTTGTTATTATAATAGTAATAGACGTGTGGATGTGGAAAAGCGATTCTAGGAAGGTCTTTTTTTTGCTAGTTCTGATAAACTTGTCTTTTTGTGGTTCTTATGAGTAGACTTTCTCTGAGTAGTATTTTGAGATATTGAGATCGATTAATGTAAGCTTTGATAGATCAAAAAAATGTTATAAGCACTAATATCAATCTTTTATAGACTAAAATCAACTCTTTCAACCCAGTTAAAACTATTCTACGATTAACCTTAAAGAATAAATAGATATTCAGGAAATATAAAATAGAAATTTGATAATACAATGGATATTGAGCACTATATAAACACTTTCAGTCACTTTTTAAGAAATAGTATATCTTATAAGAGAAGTAAGGTCAGATTTGATGGAGTATTTCGATATTGGACAAGTAATGACTAAAGCAGCTGAATATTATTAAAATTTTGCTAGTATTGACGGAGGAGCCATTATTTTACGTCTATCTTCTGATAAAATAAGAGCTCCTCAGGCACTTCTTTAAGATAACAACGATCGATATATGTATACTGATTAAGAACTGCCAATAGAAATAGTGATTGCTTTGAAGGAAGAAGCAAGTATATATCGAATAGGAATCAAAACTAATTAGTATTATTCTAGTACAATAAATTAGTTTATAGTTTATGGGGCTTTTTCTTTAGATCAATATGATAAAGAAGATGATAAGGATAACTGGTTTCAGTTGGTTGAGGCAAATGCTAAAAATACTGCAGGATAGCAGGATTTTAGAACTGCTAATAAGGTGATAAGGTTTTTGAAGTTGAAAGTGATTAGTGCCCATGGAAATTGGAGATATTTTACGATGACTCAGATAAAAGTGTATGGAAATAGTCTTTATGCATAGGCTATGAATAACTATCAATAGAATGTCAACTTTACTTTGATTGAGCCTGAAGTAGATACTTCGAGTATGTAATTATATGAAGATTTGAAGAAGATGATAACACTGGCTCGAGAGGGAAATAAAACAATTCCTCAAAATAATTTAATTAAATTCTTTTTTCAATAACTACAAAAATTATCAAAAATATAATAAAAACAAATCCTCTATTTGAATAATTTAACTCTTCAAATTAAATAGTTATAAAATCAACTATCAATGTACCAAAATAACAACTCTTCTCTTATTAATAGAACTAATATTACGAATAAGGTATCTGAATCTGAGAGAAAACTCTTTTCTAGTGCTATTTATTAATATTATTTAGGACTTAATCACTAAACAATGTCAACAAAATCATTTAATAAAAGTAATTCTTAAAGAAAAAACAATGTCATAGATCAGTTTATGGTCAATAATTAAGTCAAATATCTTAAAAAAAAGCTAAAAGATCTTGAGTTAAAAATAAAAGACAATAAAGAAGGATAC
This sequence comes from Bugula neritina, assembly GCA_964035545.1. Lineage (NCBI taxonomy): Eukaryota > Metazoa > Bryozoa > Gymnolaemata > Cheilostomatida > Bugulidae > Bugula > Bugula neritina. The sequence goes on along the minus strand of CAXIUT010000239.1, from coordinate 30,069 downwards.
TAGATATCAATGACTCTTTTAATTTTAATTTGTGTTGGATCTAGTGTAATAGTAACAACTTTAGTATTCTTTGTAGCTTTCAACTTTATATTTAGGACTACTTCTTCAAGAGAATCTCCAACTAATATCTAGAAAACAGAAAATACTAATCTTTATAAATAAAACTAGAAAGAGAGATATTTGGATAGAAATATAAAAAGCAATAGAAAGTATAAATCAAGATAAAGCAAAAGGTGATATTTATAATAGTAGTATAATCATTTCTTTTGTCTTTTTTAGGCTATCTTTATTATATCATCACTAACAAACAATCCTTCTTGCTGGTTTAGCATAGTAATCTGAGAAAGAAGGATATTGCTAATCATCTCTGGAAATTAAATACTATCAAAACCACACGAAAGCTTTACTCTATACCTTTGAACTTACTTTCCTTATACCTTCTTTGCTAGTTCTCCTTCAAAGATACAAATATCGCCTAGATTAAATGTTTTTTTGACTTTGAGATTATAGTGATCTTCTTTGATCTCATTTTATTGAAAAGTAAAGCTGCTTTATCTTTTATCTATCATTTGTTTCTTTCTATCTTTTCTTTAATAATATTCATTAATATTTATTTAATCGAGGTCTCTTTCAAAACTTTAACTTTTCTATTAATGAACGCCAAATAAAGAAATGTTATTTGTAGTTTTTTGACTTATTGTTGACTGAATAGATACAGTATTTGACGGTTCTACTATTTGAGGATGAGTTATTTGATTTTCCATTAGATTTTATTGTTGCGAATTGAGTTATTTATTCTTTTTGCTTTTGAGTTTGTTAATTACATTCATAATTAATATTTTAGATTGAATTTAACTGTTATGTCGACGAAATCTCCTCTTAGATCAGTAATTTTATTTTTATTAAGGTTTCTTCTCATCTCAAACAAGCTAATGTCTTTGACCCTTCTGCTTATGCATCTAAAAATTTACCAGCTGATGATGTAGCTCGTCTCAAATAATGTTTTGATATCTTTGATTATGATAAGAGTGGTAATGTATCAACTGAATAACTATCAACTGCTATCAAAGCTTTAGGACTATAGAAATAGGCTGGAAAAATTCTTCAAATTGTTCAAACTCAATCTAGTTAAGTTTAAATGGATTTTTAAACTTTTCTTAAGATTTTTGGATTTAGTGGTGATAATACCAACTAATCTAGTTTAAGACATTTATTTTAGATGTTCGATAAGCAAGGTTTAGGATCATTTGGAGTGTAATAGTTCAGTTAGATGTGCGAAAGTGTAGGCTAAAGGTTTTCTCCAACCTAAATTGAACAAATGATCGAATATGCAGACAAAGATAAAGACGGTAGGATCAATTTCGACTAATTTGTAGAGGTAGTAACAAAAGAGTACCCTCCAGTTTGATATATATACTTAATTTGACAATAAGAATAATTATTTATCAAAGATTAAGAATTCTGGTTACTTCTTTATTTTGTTCTTTAACGGGTGGTAGCAAAATGGCATTGATATTTTTGTCTTATTGTCCTCCATTTAGCTGTTTTTATATTTTACTTAGTTGCTATTTTTTGCTTTTGATCTCTCTTACTCTCTCGTCGATTATTTAGAATTGATAGGACCAATCGGTTGCATAAACCCAAGGTCGAATATCATACCTATTGTGTTCACTGCACTCAGGATCATAGTAAAATACTGGAGGTAGAGTATTAGCTTTATGTCTGTTCTAGCCGTATGTAGTAAAAAATAATTTTATTTTTGTTGCCAATTCTTAGACATCTGAATAACTTGCTTTATAAATCATTCTATCGAACATTGAAACAGGACCTAATCTTTATATCTTTCTAAATCTTCCAAACACACATAACTAGGCATAAGATAGACCCATATCTTCTTCATCATTTTGAACTGTCTATCCTTTTTTTAAAGGTCTAAGTTAAGCTGAAGGAGTAGCTTCCAGCACCTCTTTTAAAATATCAAAGTTATGGACTCCTTGAAAGTAGTTTACAAACTATCTGAGTCGATACTTTGAGAAGGAGCCAATAAGGTTGATGTCAGCTGAACTACAGTCGTATTTAGTGAAGTAACCTCTAAGAGTTTAATCTAAATTAGCTGCGCTTAAGACTAATAAAAAACCTGGTTGATTGGCTTTTTCTACTTCTAAAGCAGCTAGGAAGTATGATAGAACCATTCTTGTCCTTGCCTGAATATTTTGAAGAGAAAGGTCCATCCTCTAAGATCCCCCTTCTAGTTTGAATTTAGGTTGAAGATTAAATTGTTTTAATGCGATTTGTTTGTAGGATTGATATATCTTATCAAAATTTATTTTACGATGATTGATACCAAACTGTTTTGCTATTTTATCTGCCCTATTTTTAGTTAATTAACTCGTATTTTCAGTGCTCAAATAAGCTGTCCATAGTATTTTTCCACACAGTTATTAAGTACTACAAGGGACATATTCTTTATCTTTAACTACTTGCCTCACTTGTTATAGGATTTACAATGACTGTGCCGAGTGTTTGATTTGATTGTAGATAAGAAAACACATATTATAGACTATAAGAGCCACTGCGCAACTGTCTAATCCACCAGATAAAGGCAAGAAAAATCCTCTAGCTCTGCTTTTTCTCAAGAAATCCCATAGATAAGCAGAAGGTTCATAAGATACATGTTAAAATTAATACAGATTCCTTCTTCTTTTCAGTTCTTTTTTATGAATTTAACTATCATAAACATACTATTCTGCATTTGTAGCGATACTAGTTTATATTTTAACTCGAGGAATTAGAGATACTCCATGTGAGGCCTTCTGGAACGATTTGTTATTTATCCTGAATGTTCTAACTGCATTGAGGTTTATTACTACAGGAGTTACTTGGACATCTCCCAGATGAAAGGGTTATGACAATTCTTTTACTTTTCCGTTCTAAGCATAAAAGCAACAACCATCATAGAAGTTTCTTTGACCAATTCCTCCTTTGATATTAACATGGGCATATGCTCCTCCATGTCTCTAAGTAAATTATTCAAGCATTTGTAACTTCCTTTTTAACTTTCCTCTTTAAGCTTCTGATCCTGAAGGACTGAGAAAGATCTATGCTCCGTCAAGAGAAGCATCTATCATTGGATTGTCAGAAATCCAGGCTTATTATCCTATTTAATAGGCAACAAAGGTGTCGTTAAAGTTCAGGATAAAACTGCCAATGGGGATTGTCCGTTGTCCTGTAAGATCTTGGAGTATTTGAGGCAACATAAACTGATCAATTTGTCTGGAATGTTTCCAGGCAGAAAAGTATCTGGTTTCAAAGGTGTTTCCTTCATCGAAAAGACTCATCTTACATCTAATACCAATCAACTTGGAGTTATAGATGATTATTCTGCCATTGTAGAGAGCTGCTTTGTGTAGAACTGGACAACCGATGTCTACAACGATGCCATTAGTTACTCCTGAGGCGATAATATCTCTGATTATATCCCAAGAGTGGAAAACTGTGTCGTATTAGAGGAAGTGATCTTCACATGAATATCCTGAAATTTATAGTTATCCTCCTACTCTGATGGAACAATTGAGACGACGGCACTCTTCGATGCTTTAACATATTTTTCTGTAGTTGTTTTTGAAATCGAGAGGGTCGTTGTTGAGACTGCAGAGACCAATTTTGACGTGTAATTGTCTGAGTTTCATAAGATATATTATATATTGAGCGAAGAGAGGTTGTAATTAATCAAAATCTGGTAAATTATATATTTAGATGCCAAATTAAACTTGTTTAAAAAGATATAGCGGGAAAAGAGTCGTAAGTATTATAATATTAAATATCTATGAATAGTAGTTTGGTGACATTGTCGAGAGAGGACCAGGGACAGTTAACAATTCTTAAGTTTTTGTTTGAAGACGAGTTTAAGAACAGTCATGGAGACCCAATTAAGATAGAAAAGGTGATAAACAATTAAGCATTTCGAAAGATGGCTTAATAAAATAGGTTTGTCGCCAACAGAAGTGTAGACTAGCAATTTGTGAAGTCATTTATAGAAGACGTAGTTAAAAACGATCCTATTTTCAAAGAAAAATATTATTTTGAGCCTGTCTAAAAAAGCAATAACAAAGAAAATATCAAAATATGCAGGAATAACAAATACAATGTAAAGAATGAAAAAGAACTCAGGTCTTTAATTCTTAAACATCCAGGAGGACTATAAGTAGACGACTAGTTACTCAACTACACCTACAAAAGAGTGAAAGACGATCTTGAGAGACTATATAGTGAAAAGTCATTTAGAAAACTCAAAAAAGATAGAGTAGAAACAAACTACATGATATTTCCAAGAAACGAAGAGATTCAGCTGAATATCATGAACAATACTCATAAAGAGTATACTTTTCAGGATTATTTGAAGGTCTGTTCCAATATCAATATCAAACAGCCATAAAAGTAAGTCTAAGAGGTGAGTAGACGGGGAGGACATAAAAAAAACTTGCCTGATCCTAACTACCAGCTGAATGGATATTTGTAAGATAAAGCTGAATGGCTAAAACAGTACAACAAAAAATGATTGTTCATAGCTGTTCAATGATTAAATAATTACTTATTCAATGATAAATATTTAGTTGTTCAATGATAGATATTAGATTATTCAATGATTAAATAATTATTTATTCAATGATAGATATTAGATTATTCAATGATAGATATTCAGTTATTCAATGAGGGATATTTAGTTATAAGATCAGTTGGCTTTATCGTAGATGAGAAGTAGTCCTTAATCGACTTAGATAGCAGGTAGGTCTCTGGCATATATTTTCCATCCACTTCCAAAGACTTTTTTATTTTAGACATTTTCGAGGCATTTAGTGAGTATTGTATTGGCTAGATCTAGGTTGAATATTTTATACTATCCTACATCTTTAAAATGACTGAACTTATTGACTTTTCTAACATAGAAATCTAGGTATTTTTGTTGAGGTACTGTTTAAATAACAAAATTAGGGTCAATAGTAAACTAGCTGATAGTGATAGAATTGATGTTGAGTTGGCATTAGTAGTGCATCGACAAGAAGAGGTTGTTTTGACTAGATTATGTCAGTTTTAAATTACTAGTAGTGGCGTTGCAATGTCCTTTTACTACTTAGCTGGCATAGTGTTTAGTTGCTAGGAAGGGAATTATAGCGTAGAGATCTCCTGCATAGAATTGGAACATTATTGATTACCAATTCTATTTATTCAGTTCTGTATCTAGTTGTTTTAGTTCTATTGCGTATCTAATAGTATTTTCAAGGATCGAAAGGGAAAGATACTCCTGAACTCCTCCATAGCTTCTATATAACTATGAATATACTTTTAATCTTTAGGAGACGTGGGGACTGGGGCTCCACATTCCCAATGTTAATACTAGCTTATTTAAGTAACAAAATTGAGAGACATTCCGTGTGTTTGTAGATGGCATCCAACGGGTAGTATAGTGTAGTTGATGGTCATATTTTTTTTACCTGGAGTTTCATCAATCCATTGATACTGATACGATGTGTCAACTGGTTGTCTTTAAAAATGTAGACTTTCGCTTAAGGCTTATTAATATTTGCGACTGATTTATTATTCCAGATATTCTTTTAAATGTTTATATCCTTCGTGGGTGTTGATCATGTCCTACATCACAACTATATGTTTTTGTTATAGCTCTGGATCGACTCTTGTGATAGTGCAATTAGTCGAATAGTAGGATATATTAGTGTAATCTAATATTTTGTATTTTATGAATCCTCTCTCAAGAAAAACAGTTTTAGAAAAAGTTATTTGGTCGCTTAGACATTATGCTGTTCCTATTCCTTACATCTCATTTAATGTCCATTTAAATTATAAATTTGCTTATGTTTTTCCTCCTTTTATATAAATAGTGTTATCTCCTACGATTTGAGCCCTTTGCTAGCTATCTCTGTAGTAAAAACTGGCTTTAGTTTTTGAAATAGAATAGCGATAGAAGTGTTAGCTTGAATTATAAGTGACTTAAGGCAGAGGACTGACTTGTTTATTGAGAATCTAGAAGGTTCTATTGAGTTAATTTTGTTTTCCTAAGATGTACTAGCTGAAGAAGTCATATTGAGAGGAATTGCAATCTTTGAAGTGATTGTTGATGGTGAGAGAGGAGATTAGTAAGGGAAGGAGAATTATAACTATCATTTATAATATTTGTATGATAATTCAATCGAAACGATTCAAAAACAAACTACCAACAGAACAGTCAACCTATAATGTAGAAATACCTAAACCTGATAATACTAAATACGTGAGAAAAAACTTGTATAACAATCGTTATGGAAATAGTTCTTTTAATAAATAATCAGGTAAAATCGATTTAACCAAGGATATACTATCAATTCTCATTTGCAAGGAAATAAACCAATGACTAGTTAGCTTGTCTGTAAAGAGTATTTTAAGTAGATTTGACTGATGAGAGTTAGAGGAGGAATAAAAATATGTTTGGCAAATAAAGGAAAAGGAAAAAAGCTTATAGGTATTTAAAACTTTAAGTTCCAAGAGATGGACAGCTTAGCAAAAGAATAGAACAACATGCCGAGAGAAGTTTATCAAAGCAGAGCAGATAGTCTACTTAATCGATGAGATTGTATAAAATAAGATCTATTTTGTCAGTAGACTACAAAAAAGATAAAAGCAATCAGGATTTCAAACAAAGTAGGTCACAAAATAAATACCAGAACGAGTCGAAATAGAAGAATAGGATGATAACGAGGAAAAGCAAGTAGAAAGTAGGTTTAGACAATAATTTTGGGTAGAAGAAAGGCAAAGATGTTCGATAGATAAAGGACAAATATGAAATATTAAGGAATAAGATGGTTGGTTTAGAGTTAGAGGAGAATCTGAATAATATGTGTGATTAGAACAGATTTATTCGATGTAAGAACAGAGAAGCAGCAGCTAAAATAATATTTAAAACTCTTAACAATATCTTCAGTAAGATCCAATCATCATTTCTTTATATTTTGTATGATTTTTGAACTTACTCATCTTAAAGACTAATTCTATCTTATTTATTCTGATAATTTAATTAAGATAAATGACTGAAAAGACGACTTTGACAGTTATTTGATATTTGATTAAAAAAACAAGTTATTTTATCTATAATTTTATTACATGGGACAGGGACAAGTTAAATAAACAGAAACGACAACCACCACCCATCACCTCTTTGGTCAAATAGAAATAAGCTCTCTTGACCCTCAAAAAACAACTGATATCTCGGCTCTTACAACCATGAAAGTGACAAAAGGACTGAATTCTAGTAAAACATTTACTTAGTGGTAAAATGATATAAAGCATTTATTGAACGAAGAGGCCAGGTAGATATTTTTTTTACCTACTCATTATAAGTTTACCCAGGAGACTCTATGTGGAACGGCTGGCACTTTGTAAATCGAATGCTAATACTATCAACATATTCTAAAGACATAGATAGTCAGTCGGCATCATAGTAAAGCTTTTTTCGATGAAAGTTAGTTATGGTATTTGCTTTATAATTTGCTATAAGCAGCATTCTATCTTGAGCCTTCGAATAAAAAGATAGGAAATGTGCATCCTTCCAATATTGTTGTCAATCAAAAAGGAAGGGCAAAAGTAGTGCCAACTTGCCTTTTGCCCTTTGGAAAAAATAATTATAATAAAATTGTTGAATCAAAGGCTAGCGATTGTTTCTTAGGTAGATCTCTTTTCATATAGCTCCTGAAGAAATTGACAACAAGTTCATCTAAAAAGGAATCTATCCGAAGGTCAACCCTTGTAAAGCTTAAATCTTTAGTATAGGAGTGACTATATTGATGGCTGGGACTCTTTGTGATTGCTACCATCTTTACAATAGATCTATCTTTTCATTTTGCAAAGATAAAAAAAACGATCTCATGCAAAAAATTGGTCATAACTACAGTCAATACTTCAAGAGCATTCTTAATAGTATGCTTCAATAGAATCCGAGTCAGAGACGATCTGCAAGTGACTTATTTAGGGAACTCAGTCACTACGAAGACGAGATCTTATCTTTGAAATCTTTTGATCATCCAGAAAAAACTACTATGGATGAGGTAGGTACCCCTGAGCCCAGTATTGCTGACTTCTTGAATCCTGAACACAGAAAAGGAGGCTCTATGATTGCCAACAACTAAACATAAAAGTAAATCTATGTTGAGTTCAATAGTACTCAGTGAATAGTGATGTTGTTTATCATCTGTGAGTATTGGTGTTTATCATCTATGAGTATTTAATGTATTATCTATGAGTATTGGAGTTTGTTATCTGTGAGTATTGGAGTTTGTTATCTGTGAGTCTTGGAGTTTGTTATCTATGAGTATTGGAGTTTTTTATCTGTGAGTATTTGATATATTTTTTAAGAAGAGTGATTGGATTTAATGATTTGATTTTTAAAGTTAGATAATAATAAATAAGAGAAATGTTTGTGATAAATTTCGATTTCAGTTCGTTCGGGTTATTAAATAAGTTTTTAGCAATAAACCTTCCTGTAGTTTTGACTGAATTGGTTACTTATCCTTTGCAACGTTTGCAGACGCAATTAATTAAAAGATAGACCTATTTGACACCCAATCAGATTACATAAATACCAATGATATTGGCTCAGATGTTTAAAGTCTAAGGTTTTCCGAAATGCTTTCATGGTTTCAGGTACTCTTTGGACTATTCTGTCACTCTGATGACTTTTAAATTCTTTATTTTCGATCATCTGATAGTATCTCGATGGGCTGACAGTAAATACTGGATCTATATATCTTGTATTCTGGCAAATGGATTTGCTACTTTGGCCAGTCAAAGCGCCTTCAACTATCAAACTATTGCCTCATCTCTTGAACCAAGTTCTAACAATTCAACAGAAAGTGTCCGTAGGAGGTTGATTAAAGTGACATAAAATAAAAGTGTCTTTAGAAATGGATTGAAATATACATTGCCTGCTAGTCTTATAAACAGCATGATAGAGGTTTTTACTTTTCTTAAATTATAAGGAAAACTGGTATCAAGATAGGCATAACATCATGAATAAACTTCTGAGACAAGTTTTAGAAAGTAAGAGTTGTTGATAGCATCGATTGTGATTGGTTTGACTAATGCTGCTAGTCATTTCGCTGTACAGAGACAGATAGAATAGTGTTTTGATTTGAAGTCTAGATATCGTTATTGGAAGGGCTTTACTGGTACTTTGATAAAAAACATGTCAAAGGGGATGTTGTTATATTGGATGTATTTCACTTATTTTGATTGGCTGCTTTCAAAAGCAATATAGGAACAGCATGGCAAAAGGGTTTCTCATAATTTGTTGCCTGAGTATTATCGCAAGAGAAGCACCTTTTGATATTTATATAAAATATAATATTAAAATAGAATGTACCGTTTGACAAGTTAAAGCAAGTATAATTCAGCCAAAGTGCTTAAAGATTTACCCATCAATCAACTCAGTACATTAAAGCGAGTCGAACCCACTCACTCGAATATTGATAGAAGACTTGAAGAGTATAAGATAGAAAATAAAGAATTGAAGTTAAGGTGTTCTAAAATAGATTAAATATAGAGATACGTGAATGTTTTGGTGGCTCAGAATGAGAGCTATAAGGTGAGTACTCTCTAGTTGCAAAAACAAAATTCATAGTTGGTTCGAGAGATTGATAGTTTGAGAAATGAGAACGGACAGATCAAGGGATTAAAGAATAGAGTTTAATAGAATTGGAAAAAAGAGGTGGATCGAGCTTCTTATCATAAAATAAATGAGATTTAAGACAATTTTCAACTAGTGAGGTTGCAACAAGAACTAACCAGTGAAAGACAAAGTAGGGAAAGAGTTCTCAGCAATTTATAAGCAAAAAATAAATCAGAAATGATGCATTTGTAGCAATCATTTAGAAGTGCACAGAAAAAATATTCTTAAGAAAATCTTTCTTCCAAAAAATAAATAGAAACTCTATTTAAATAAAATACATAGCTGAAAATCACCTGCAAAAATCAAGAACTAGCACTCAATAAAATAAACATCGAACTGGATAAAATAGAAATAGAACTTAAAAAATACAAATCCTTGGCCGAGGATCTTAAAAGTTAAATTTAACTAAAAAATAAAAAGATAAATCAGATATAAACAGATAATTTGCAAAAGATACAAGTCTTGGGGAGGTAGTTATAAACGTCCAAGAGTGAGTTATAGAAAAGTAAACAAGAGAGAGCTATGCTTGAAAGGATAGTAGGTCAGTTGAAGCAAGATGGAGCTCATTTGATGGCTTAAGGAAATGAATTGAAATAAAACATTCTTGGACTTTAAGAAACCAAGTATTCTCAAATGAGACATATCTAAAACCTTTAATCATAACTGAGAAGAATGACTTAGAGCAGTACTTTCTTTGAATGCTAACTAAAATAAAATGATAATAAACACAAACTATTAATAAATGCTTTAGAGAAAGATAATGTACTTATCCGTTAGTCCAATAGCACTCTTTAAAAAGATGTCAGCACAAAACAGCAAGAAATTCACGACTTGATAGCTATTGTCTCAACATTATAGAAAGGAGAGAAGGAGTTGATGGGTGAAAATGTTCATTTAAAAGAGGGCAGCCATCGAATGAGTCAAAAATTGAGATAGGTTGATCATACTTTAGAGGTGCAGACCAAAGAGCTAGAAAGTTTGAGAGAGAAAAGTCACAAGAATTAGATATTTGCCAATGAGACTGAGAAGAACTATGTAGATGTGAAGACTAGGTTGGTCTAAATGGAACTTATTTACGAAAAGGAGAATAAAAGAGTCAAGGAGTTTGATAAGATATTAGATTCAGAAATATAAAGAAGAAAAAGCATATAATAGTAGAAAGAACAGCTGATGGAGAAGTCTATTTAAAGGGAAAATCTTTTGAAGTAGACTCAAAATTGTATTAATTAATGCTAAAAACTGTACATCATTGAAAAATAGAAAACATCTGCATTTCAGAACGACATCAAAGGACTATAAGAAGATATTTATTCATTATCTAGATAGAGAGAAAAGGAAAAGAAATAGTTCTAGCAAAAGATGATAGAATTAAGAAATGAGTTAGAAACATAAAAAATAGAGAGCATTTAAGAAGGACTGGATAGTATGTAGAAGTTAATATCTTAGAAATACTAGAATATACTGAAGGACAAAACTGATCATTTCAAAACCAAAATTAAGTATCTTGAAAGTTAAATTTTGTTGCTGCAGGATAAAAAAACTCCTGGATAGCTGTGATATCTCTATTATTCCTAAATATTTATTTATTTATTTATTTATTCATTCATTTATTCATTTATTTCAGTAATTACTCACAACCTTTTCATTGATAATACTATTTATTGATTGACTTATTTATTTATTTATTTATTTATTTATTTATTTATTTATTTATTTATTTATTATTATTTTATTTATTCATTTATTTATTGAAGTAATTACTCACAACCTTTTCATTGATAATACTATTTATTGATTTATTTATTTATTTATTTATTTATTTATTTATTTATTTATTGAAGTAATTACTCACAACCTTTTCATTGATAATACTATTTATTGATTTATTTATTTATTTATTTATTTATTTATTTATTGAAGTAATTACTCACAACCTTTTCATTGATAATACTATTTATTGATTTATTTATTTATTTATTTATTTATTTATTTATTTATTGAAGTAATTACTCACAACCTTTTCATTGATAATACTATTTATTGATTTATTTATTTATTTATTTATTTATTTATTTATTTATTTATTTATTTATTTATTTATTTATTATTATTTTATTTATTCATTTATTTATTGAAGTAATTACTCACAACCTTTTCATTGATAATACTCCCAACCCCAACCCCAACCCCAACCCCAACCCCAACCCCAACCCCAACCCCAACCCCAACCCCAACCCCATTACTCACAACCTTTTCATTGATAATACTATTTATTGATTTATTTATTTATTTATTTATTTATTTATTTATTTATTTATTTATTTATTTATTCATTCATTCATTCATTCATTCATTCATTCATTCATTCATTCATTCATTCATTTATTTATTCATTTATTCCAGTAATTACTCACAACCTTTTCATTGATAATATTATTTATTGATAATATTATTTATTGATTGACTTATTTATTTATTTCAGTAATTACTCACAACCTTTTCATTGATAATATTATTTATTGATTTGCTAATTGGTCTATTATGATATTATATCTTATTTAAGAATATGACTATAAAGGATAAGAATGATCATAATTATCTGTATGTGTCTCCGAAGATGAGGGAGTTGAGTTTATTTCTTCTTGAGTTTTGTCTGACATTGATGAATTTGCATCTAAGTTTTTACTTTATCACACTATTGCTTCTATTTTTGAGCTCGCTATTGTTTAGTTTATTTGTATTGATCATTTTGCAGGATTAGTAGCTCCATTGTCTTTTTTTAATTCTATCAGAAATGACTTATCCTGCTTCTTGGTATATTCTTTTAAGAGAGTTTGATTGGACATTAAACTTTCTCGGAGATGATGACTAGAAGTGAATGGTGTTATCGAATTAGTTGTCGATATCGAAGTGAATGGTGGTATCTTTATTGAAGGGAGATTATTAGTTGATTTAATAGTTTTTGATGAAATCTTGGTTGGTGGTCATATTGGGTTATGTTCTATAAGTTTATATTTTTTTAAATCCATTTTTGGTAGTATTTTATTTGGAGAAACGTGTTTTATTAAATACTTTGATTTAAGTGTTCTAGAATTGACTTTTATGAATATTTTACTTGAACAAAGAGGATAGAAATTATTTGTCTTAAGTTAATAATGATTCAGGCAGTTACTATTATTTTATTTATACTTTTAGATGATTTAATTTTTATACCATCCATTTGATTCCTTGAGAATGGTAAGGAAAATACTTTATTAGATATTTTAAAAAGTAAATGATTTAACTGTTTAAAGTATTTTATTTGTTTTTAATGCTAATAAGTTGAGGTTCTATTTATTTTTATAGAATTTTAAGTTGATTATACTTCTAGGTTAAAGTGTTGAGTTGCTGATTAGTTGTTTTTTTATTGTCGTTGATGACTTGTTTGGCTTGGTTGAAAGTTCTTCTTCTTTGGAGTTGAAATCCAAAATCTAGTTCTTGATTGAGTTTTATCTTTGATATCATAGCATTTCTCATTTGATTATCATCTTTATTTATATTTTTGATCATCATATCTTTACTTTTCTCTTCTTTGAATTTATTTGACCTCTAATGAAGTGCTTTTTCTTCTTTATCAAAATTGTTTTTTAACCTGATCAACTACCGATCATATTATTACAATTTCATCCTTATCTCTTCTATCTTCTTCTTTAAACCACCTCCTTACGACCATATGTTACCTAATTTCCTTTATATTCTTTATTCATTCTATCTGTTTATCCTTTCCTCGTTTTATATCAACATCAATATCTATTCTATTGCTTATTCATCTTTTGCCTGATTGAGTTTCTTCTTTATCGGAAGAAGATCTGACGGTTGGGTTATTGTCTTAGCCTTATCTATAAATATTTTCCATAGTCTTTGTTCTTCTTGATCTCTATCGATTAATCGTTCTTCTGTTTTGCTTATGTTTAGGTCTTATTTATCCAATTATATCGATCTATCTTGGTCGATTATCTACGATATTATTTTTTAGTTGACTTCTTGTTTGTCTTTAATCAGCTTTATTTTGGTTCTTTGCTAGCGAAGAGTCTTTCTGAGGTGGGACTATTGCTTTTCTGTTCTTATGGCTTTGACTAATTGGTAGTACTTACTTGTATGTTTTGACATAAAATTATTTATTGAACAAAATTATAACCTATCACTTTTCTAAAACCATTCTAAATACCACTCTTTATTGATATCATTGATATTATTGATACCCTTTATGAAGAGTTTGATGTAATATTCTAAATTGATAAATATTTTCTATAAGATGCAATCGGTTCAGACAATAAGGAAGTTGACTTGTCGCAAGATGGACGGAGGTCGACTGAATAAAATGACATCTATTAAGCTAAGAGGTTATATTCCTGAAACAAGGATGTAGAAGTTGAAGTCTAATAGTTTCGATGTTCCTCTTTCTACTTCTGACAAAGTGGTCTTTGTTTCTAATAAGTATGGCAATGGTTTTAAGAGGGCTAAAGTTCCTTAGAGTTTAGGTGAGTTGTGTGTGTAGGAGATGAAGGGATAAGTGGATGGATAGTGCTATTGTACTTGGAAGGAGTATAAAAACAAGTTATAAAGTAACTGTTTCGGACAAGAAGAGATGGCTATCAAGGGACTATGTCTTTCTGCTATACTATTTTTGTCTATTTATATAATGGCTGTTTTATTGAATGTGACTAACGACAACTTGTATTATTCTTTTTCTTGTTTGAGTGTAATATTTGGTACTAAAAGTTTAATATAGTTGTGGCCATTGTGGTTGGAGTGTTCTACGTGTTCAATAGGAGTGAATAGAGATAAGACCTGGATAGTAAAATGACTGATTCCATCAAGCATAAGTTGGCAGAGTTAAATCATAAATAAATATCTCTTTCCTAGTCTCCTAGATTTTAGTGGAGTTGTAGCCCAGATTGTCTTTGGATAGCCTTGACTAAACTGTAAAATGATAATAGTGATGATATCTGATACTTATATTTCTCCAAGTTAAGTTGATAACATCGATAGTATTGATACTATAGCTAAAATGATTTATAGTATAGTATAGCTATATTGATAGTATAGCTATATTGATAGTATAGCTATATTGATAGTATAGCTATATTGATAGTATAGCTATATTGATAGTATAGCTATATTGATAGTATAGCTATATTGATAGTATAGCTATATTGATAGTATAGCTATATTGATAGTATAGCTATATTGATTGATAGGATTGATATATTGATTGATAGGATTGATATATTGATTGATAGTATAGTTATGATGATTGATAGTATAGTTATGATGATAGTATCGATGTAATAGAATATATAAGTTAGGATTTAAATAAAAGATGTCGATCAGTCCTGCTGAATATACTAACGAGCAGATATGTAAGGTGATGGAATTGAGTGACAGAGATAGAGCTAACTATAGTAGAAAGAGCAGTTTAGGGATTAGTTAGGATTAGTTTAATGCAATGACATAAAAAAAGAATACACAAAGAATGTTTACATCTAAAGTAAAGGAGTAGCCTGAGATAAAAAAGAAATAGAAAAGTTCATTGTTGAAAATAGTTCAAAAGTAAATATTGAATAATTTAGTATTTATTTTCAACTTTTTATTACATTTCTAACTTTGATAAGCTTGGTTCTTTATGATCTTAGAACTATTTTTATGACTAAAGAACAAGACTAAACTGTAGGATATATCAATTTGACCTTCTTTGCTGTCTTCATGATTTAAATTTTTATGAATTTTGCTATGGAAGGATATTTCTGCTCATTCTACTTCTATCTTGACCTTATCTCCACCATTACTATACTTCTCGATGTAGATTTCATTACTGATGCCATCTTTAATAGTAACTCTTCTTCAGGTTTTCAAGTTAATAGTTTAATTGCTCAAAGTAAGGCTTCAAGAGCAGCAGCTAGAGCAGTTCGAGTGGTTAAGATATTCAGATTAGCTAGAGTAGCTAAACTATATAAGTCAAGTCAAAAAGCTAAAGAGCTAAATTAGCAAAGAAAGAAAGATAAAAATATAAAAGAGGTAATTGAGCCACTAATGGATGAAGGTAACAACTCTAATAAATAAATAATAGGGTACAATGAAGAAGGGTTATCTAATATAAGAATGACAAATGAGTTGAATATGTATGAATAAAATTTAGGTCGTTTTGAAATAGAGAAGGATAGTATAAAAGAATAATAGGATAAGATATAAAAGTTGTTGAAGTCATAATTATAAAGAAACAAGAAAAGCAGGATAGAATCTAAGAGATCTGAAGCAATGATGATATTTTCTGAGTAGAGTGAGGAGAAGAAGTAGGAGTAGATCACTGAGTAAAACAAATAAAGCAATATAAGTAAAATTCTTTCTAATGACACTATCAAACGAAAACGAATCATTATCATCATTCTCATATTGATGATATCTATTCCTTTGATGGATATCAAAAACTACCTAGATTTAGCCACACAATGGGACCTTATGACATCCTTCCTAGCCAGAATATTGTAGCCCTGTCTTGATTTAGAACTAATAGCCGAGTTACTATTAATTAAATAAATCAACTCATTAATAATAATATCAATGAGTTTCCTGGTTTAGGAGTCTATTCAAGTATTCTTTGTATTGATACCCCTTTTGATGAAGTCGAATATTGTCCTGTAACTGATTTTTCTTCTTTCAGGTCGACTGACATAGGCATATTCTATAAAACATTTAATGTTAGTCAAGTTTTAGCTATCAGACCTGATGTTACTTTAAAGTCTAAAAACCTATTTGATCAAAGTGCTGACTCTATTGTTGTCTTTCTTGATTATTCTCAATACAATCAGATTGATGCCAGTAATTATGCTTTTATATAGTATTTTCTATTATAACTACTACTTTCATTTGTCTGACTATTATGTACCTCCTAACGTCTTTTAGTAATAACATTAATGAGTTGGTGATCGTTCCCATAGAAAAAATGCTTTTTTTGGTGAAGTCACAAGAAACAAATGACGAAGAAGATAAACCTTAGGAAGATAGTAATGAATAATATGAGACTCAGATGGTGCAGAATGCTATAATAAAGATAAAAAAGTTAATGCAGACTATTTTTGGTTCTCTTGGAAACTAGCTGATTCATTCTAAGATGCAAAATAGTGAAGCTATCAATCAGAATCTTGATTCTAGTATGAATAGGTCGCTATGCGTGTTTGTTCTTTGTCAAATCAACCATATTGACACTATCACTTAAGTTCTAGGCGATGATGTTTTTGGATTTATCAACTAAATATCAATTATTGCTCAAAATTCTGCCTTTAGATATGGAGGCTACTGTTCTAAAATTCTGGATAATGGATTTTTGTTGGTTTTTAAAATACCTAAAGACCAATTAAATAAAAATAGAATCTAATAAGGAATGAATCCTTGTCTAATTGGCAATAATGCTGATCCAGAAACCAATAACTATATTAAAATCATTAGTGATTTTGGAGTATTCTCAGCATTGAAAATTTTAGCTCGTTTGTGCAAAGAACCTAAAATATTTAAATATAGAAATGACCAAAGACTTTTAGTGAGCTTCAAAGGAGCTTTTTCTGTTTAAATGAGTTTTGCTTTAACTTTAGGATGGGCTTCTGAGGGAATAGTAGGAAGTAGCTATAAAATAGATCCTATGTTTTTTGGACTTGAAGTAAGTAGGTTAAATAAGTTGATGAGCTTCGCTAAGGAGAAAGGAAACTTCATGGTTGTATCTTAATCCCTACATTCTAACCTATCAACTGGCCTCAAGAAACATCTTAGATGTCTTGAGTCTATAAAATATGATGATTCTCAGGTGAGTGAGAGGGTGTACATGATTGATTTTGACACTTTGAATGTCACTCCTTCAAGAAATAGAATAGATAAATCAAAGAAAAAATCAAAAGACTTAAAAACTAAAAAAGAGGAAAATTTAATGTATCTTCAAATGTCTTAGATGGGTAACTATAATTCTGGGGTATTTTTGATAATATTTAGCATTTTATAAATAATAAGAAAGAATTGAGAGAGATATTGAAGAAGAATTTAAGTGAAGAGACAAGGAAGAAGTATCGACTAGCTTTTGAATATTATGTAAAGGGGTAGTGGGTAGAAAGTCTATAATTGTAATTTTGAATTGATTTAGGTTAAAATATTAAAAGTTAAATCATGACTATACTGCTCAAAGAATCAAAGGATTTATTGAAAGTCAAAAAGCTAGAGTACCCAGTCAGTGGAATGGATATAGAAATTATAGTAATTGTATTTGATAGTGAATCGTTTGTTATCCCAACCCCAACCCCAACCCCAACCCCAACCCCAACCCCAACCCCAACCCCAACCCCAACCCCAACCCCAACCCCAGCTAAATATGAAATAAAACAAATAAAATTGTTCATACTAGAGTGATTGCTAACTTATATCATAAAGAATCACCAAAGAATAGCTTCAATTATCATGAGTTTAAAGCTCTTTCGAGTTTTTTTAAACTCAATCATGGAAATTGTAGCGCCTTCTCTTCCTCAACCATCGAATCAGCCTCCTCCTCATCCTCCCATGGGCACTCTGGTCGAACCTAAATAAAAGGATACTTACCTCTTGATCCTTGATATCTCCAATCATTTCCGTTATGTCCGCCGGGTTGATTTCCTCGTCTGAGGTTTCTGATGTCATCTGAGGTGAGTGAGTCAGAGGGTTTGTTGAGTTTAAAGATGGAGACGAAGAAGATGAGGATGAGTTCGATGATAGCGGACAAGAACCAATATAATTTTGAAGGTACTTGCCTGATATTTTACATATATATTATACGTATAAGAAAGTTCTAGATATTTAAAAGCCTCTTTTAATGACTGAATACTCTAAATAGTTAGTCTTATTGGATTTATTTTTAATTGTAAGTGATATATTTATGTGATAGTTATGTTAGTTGTTCGACTATGGATCAATCTAAACCAGAAGTTTACTTTATTAAAAGGTTTACACTCGCTTCTGGGAAATAGCTTTTCGAAAGAGGTTAAGAGTTACTCTAAAGAGGTAAAATTTCGAGATAAGTTTCAATTAGACTATGATTATTTCAAAAATATTTCATTTAAAGATAGAAATGAAGAGTTGTAGAGGATAAAAAGTCTTAAAAAATCTATTTTTTCTTTTTAAAGACAAATTCCTATATTTCCTGATAAAGAAATATGGAACTATCATGGAACTAAACTAATGACATATAGTTGGACTCCAAACAATAAAAAAACTAAAGCTGTTATCATATTTTTGCATTCACTCAATGGACATACTGGAACATTCGGATAAATTGCTAGTACTCTGTCTAAAGATGGATATCTATTGAAAGGTTTCGATTTTGTCAATTTTGGACAATCAGAAGGTTCTCGTCGAGGCTGTCTTGAATCCTTCGAACAGTTAGTTACTATAGCTGAACAATATGTGATCAAAGTCAAATCTTAAAATCCAAACATGAAGATTTATCTATCTGGGATGAGTTTGGGAGGAGCAGTTGCTTTTAATCTTCTTCTGAAGAACCATTCTATTGTAAATGGAGCTATCTTTCTAAGTCCTTCTCTTAGGTAAAACAAAATGCATTATCCTCTGTTAAAGAAATTAACAATGCTCTTTTCATTATTATTTCCTTACAAACAGCTTTTAAAACAAACGGGTAGAAACGG
Source organism: Bugula neritina (assembly GCA_964035545.1). Taxonomy (NCBI): domain Eukaryota; kingdom Metazoa; phylum Bryozoa; class Gymnolaemata; order Cheilostomatida; family Bugulidae; genus Bugula; species Bugula neritina. The sequence continues at coordinate 10,662 of CAXIUT010000239.1, read as the reverse complement.
ATCAAAGTACCGTCTGGATAGTTATTCTCAAAGTGATTCTTACATTTATCATGGAAGGCTTTATCCAAAAACTGTTCAGGAAATTATGATGGCAATGGCTCGTACTCGTAAATAGTTTTCAAACTTTAAAACTCCTTATTTATTGATTCAGTCTGGAAGTGATAAATTGGTGGATCCTTTTGCTTGCCTGGATCTCTAAAAGTTCAGTCCTTGTACTGATAAGACTACAGTTATTATATTTGATATGTGGCATGCAATTTGGCTGGACGATCACGTTTCTGATGTAGCAAAAGTAATGCAAGAGTGGTTGTCAGAGAGAACTTGATAGACTAATAATAAGAAATGAAAATAAGACAAATCAGCTGTATAATATGATATATCAGCTGTATTATATGATATATCAGCTGTATTATATGATGTCTAGAAGTTTTTTATAGTCAGGACGTTCTCCTTTGGGACTCTTCATCACCACAGCCATAAACTAGACCCACTTAGAGTTATTTTTGTATAGCTATTGTAGAGTGAGAGATGACCTTATTTTGATGGTTTGTTCTCGACTACAACCAAACCATGGAATTTAAATTTCAAGGAGCAATAAGGCCAGATATCCTAGAGATTCAAGGTCATCTTTTCTACTTTAGGGAAATCCTCTTAATTGGTTGTTGCTGGCGAAAGGACTTCCATTGTAGACATCTACAACCTATAAAGAGTGTCCTTTGATATCGATGAATCTTTTTGTCCTTTTGAAGTCAATGACTACTAGTTGTCCCTCCTAATTCAGCATGAAATGTTCTGGTTCAATGTTTCTGTAGAGGTAGCCGCAGTCGTGAATAAATTCTATGATTTTGAGGATATCGATGAGGATGGCTTTAGGAGGTAGTCCTAGGATGGATCCTTTGTTTTTTTATATGACTATATAGCTGGAATCTTATCTTTTGAAGTCAAGTAGTCGATTGACACAGGGCCACTTAGCCATAGCTATATTTTTCCAAAGTCTATCATAAATTTCTATGATGGGTGCTAGTCCTTCAGGGGCGTATTTGACAACAACTGGATGTGAGTTTCTTTTTGAGTAGCCATAGAAGATAGTGCTGAACTAAGGAGTTTATAGTTTGTATTATTTGATGAAAGATGAGATGGCCTTCAGGTTGATGCTACTTTTATGATAGTTGGAGTGACTTCTTTTGATTCTAGCCTGGATTATCTATGAAACAGCTACTACTTTTGAACTATTATTATGGACTAGACTTTTTTAAGCTAGTTTGCTATCGTGTTCTGAGCTTTGGCTTTTCATTCTTTGTTTGTTTGATCCAAAAATAGTTTATTAATCTTGGCTTTATTGTGTGATTTGTTTTTCTGTGTGATTATATTTTTGTTCGAACATGTGTGATTTTATTAGTCTGATATCATCTTTGATCGTTGATAGTTGTTATATTATTTCTTGTTGATAATTTTGTTAGACATATTACAATTTCTTTTATAATTAAGATATTCTTTGATTCATTGATCCGCTTTTAGGGAGACTGTTGTGTTTGCTAATTGGACCTTTATTGTGTTCACGTTAGATCGAGGAAGCTTTCTTTGATCCTTTTATTAACATGATGTTGCGGTGGATAAAGTTTTTCATCAAAAATAATTTTATTTATATTTGCCAATAGATATTATCAGTCGTTACTAATAAAACATACCAGTCATTACTAATAAGCATATCAGTCGTTACTAATAAGCATATCAGTCATTACTAATAAACATACCAGTCGTTATTATACACATATCAGTCGTTTTTAATAAACATATCAGTCGTTACTAATAAACATATCAGTCGTTACTAATAAACATATCAGTCATTATTAATAAACATATCAGTCGTTTTTAATAAACATATCAGTCATTATTAATAAACATATCAGTCGTTACTAATAAGCATATCATTAACTGAATTATTTGAGTAGTTTTGGATGAGATTATTTTATATTTTGGTGACAAGGTACTATCTTTTAGATTAAAAATACTTTAGAACTTTCCACTAGTCATAAGGAATGATAACAAGATGAAAGCCTCTTGATTTTAGGATTGAGCATCTCCATTGCTAATACAGAGTAGGCATGAGTTTGAGTGAATTGATGGAGTAGTGATGATGTCCATTATACTAGACTATAATGGAATCAGAAAGAAGAATATCGACTTAGTATTTATTGATAAGAACATTAGTTTTGAAATCGTATTGATAGCCATCTAAAATATTGAATATATCTGTTTATGTCTTTACTTTTTATTTGTTAACTACTTGTTCTATATTTGTAGGTATACTCAGGTCAGCAAAGAGCAGGGGGTTTATCTTTTACTGGTTTTTATTGGTGAAAAGGACATATCTAACAAGTCTTTTTTTGAACTAAATGCTCCAAAAGTTAGATATCATTCCTTTCGCTAAAATTTTTGTTAAATAGTATCCTTTTTATAACATAGCTTATAAGTTTACTTCAATAAAAGTTTAAATTTATTTTCTCTTCTTTTGGAAAAGAGATGGTTGAGTATGAATGAGATTTTTAACTAGCTAAAAGTAAAACAAATCTATTTCATTTTTTGATAGATTCTAAAAATACTGCTATAGTTGTTCGTAGAATGGGTCTAGTGAGTCGTATTATTTATTTTTGATAGGTTAGTATCGAAGGATGTTTAAGATTGAAAGAATGCTTTTGATTTAATTTTATCTCATTCCTTCAAAAAGCACTTATGAATTAAGGGTTTTCGTAAGAGTATTAGATATTTTTTTAAGAATCAGCCAAGAATCTAGTTAGTTAATATTGATTAATTCTAACCCGTCCCTGAGTAATTACCATTCATGTCTTTTAATCAATGTTTGAATTTAATGTCCTATTTCTTGATAGTTTTTTCTGACAAAAAAGTACTATTTACCTATCCTATATTTAAGCTGATCTAGGTTGTTAAATAGTTTTATTTATTCTTATGCATAATATTTCCCAAAGAAATAAAAAAGGTTTCTTATTTTCATACACAATATTATAATTAACAGTTTAAATATTTAAATGATGAGAAACACCACCCAGGCCAATCGATAGTATAAATGTATTAATTACAGAAGTTCTAGATAGGTTAAAAATTCTAGCAAATTCAAAAGAACTCAGCAGAATAATAACTTGGTTAGTTATAATAGAAAATAGCATCCTTTGAGAACTACTGATACTAATAAATTTATTTAATATGCGATAGTGCCTGATAAAAATAGCAAAAAAGATAGAGATAGAGGTGATTAGTCTGGTAGAAACTAAAAAATTAATAAAATCTTTTCTATTGTGATTAAATATTTGGATGGTAGGCCTCGTCGATTGTATGATAAATATCAATAATAGCTTCAAAGGGAATAAATAGCTAAAAAAAATCTTATTAAAGCTTAATAGTAAAACAATAAATCAAAAATAAGGTAGTGTAAAGACAATATATAAAGATATATTCTCAGTCAAAAATCAATAGTTTAGTAATTTGAGAGTTTGTTTTTATGTCCTAGCAGTAATGGTTCTGGAGTTTTTCAGAATACTTTGATAGCAAGGGAAAAAAGTCCAAAAGTAACAGTTGATGGGTTAATTAAAAGTGGTCTTGAAAAGAAGTTGTCAGGGGGAATAATGTCAGAATAAAAAATGTTGGATGGAAAGGTAAGAGAGCTTCAAGAGAGCATTGACAAGAAAGATAGAATAATTAAAGCTTTATTTGCTAAAATATAAAAGCTAGGATGTATTAAGAATGATCAACCTGTGACTTTTAAAAAGATTACTGAGTCTATTCGTTAGAAAGTATAAGAGCATTAAGGTATAAGTCAATAGGTTATAGCTACTAGAACTGCTTTATAAACTTAAAAAGAGAAGTATGTTGATTTATCTGTCTAACATACTTCTTTAAATAAATAGAAAGTATGTTTATTGGAGAAACTCGAGAAAGTAAAAGAAGTAAATACAACATTATCCAATCAACTATCTTTTGAACAGAAATAGTTTTAAGATTTGTTAAGATAAAAATTAACTATCGAAGAAGTACTTTCTAAACTAACAAAATAGTACTCTTTACTCACTCGGGAATCAACTCGTAACAAACATAATATCAAATAGCTGGAATCTTTATTGAGTGGTCAGTGTTTAAAGTTGAAAAGTATAGCATCTGATGTAAGAAAAACAATAAAAGAAATGAATGAATAGCAATAGAAGAGTAGTGAAAAGATTATATCAGTATTGAAGATAATGTAGATATCAAGAAGATAAAAAATAGATAGATAAAGTCAAACTGAATATTATAAATAAGGTATATAGAGTGGAATACAGACTTAGAAAAATATAACCAAAAGAGAATTAGAATATCAAACTGAAAAGAATAGCTAAATAAAATAGAATTAATGTCAAACCTAAATCTTTATAGCACATATCTAGAATGAATGTCAGACTGAATATGAAAAGTAAAATATTTAAATAATAAGTCAAAAAAATATATATTAAAAGGAATTATAAAGAAGAAGTCAGATATAACTCTAAAGAGAAAGTTAGATATAACTCTAAAGAAGAAGTCAGATATAACTCTAAAGAAGAAGTCAGATATAACTCTAAAGAAGAAGTCAGATATAACTCTAAAGAGGAAGTCAGATATAACTCTAAAGAAGAAGTCAGATATAACTCTAAAGAGGAAGTTAGAAATAACTCTAAAGAGGAAGTTAGATATAACTCTAAAGAAGAAGTCAGATATAACTCTAAAGAAGAAGTCAGATATAACTCTAAAGAGGAAGTTAGAAATAACTCTAAAGAGGAAGTTAGAAATAACTCTAAAGAAGAAGTCAGATATAACTCTAAAGAAGAAGTCAGATATAACTCTAAAGAGGAAGTTAGAAATAACTCTAAAGAGGAAGTTAGAAATAACTCTAAAGAAGAAGTCAGATATAACTCTAAAGAGGAAGTTAGAAATAACTCTAAAGAGGAAGTTAGAAATAACTCTAAAGAGGAAGTTAGATATAACTCTAAAGAAGAAGTCAGATATAACTCTAAAGAAGAAGTCAGATATAACTCTAAAGAAGAAGTCAGGTTCAGCTATAATATGTTGTGGTTTAAGGTGGGATGCAAACAGAAGAGAAGGAAGAAGTATCAAGTGGAATTCAGACTTATGAGACATAATATATTTAGAGTGAGGCTCAAACTGAATAAAAGTTGGTGGCAGAAAGTGGGATTCAAGCAGAGGAATAATAGTTAATTCCAAATAGTAGATAGGTTTAAAGACAGAGTAGTTAAGTTGATGAAGAGAGTAGTTAAGTTGATGAAGAAGAGAATAGTTAAGAAGAGAGTGGAGGATAGATAATGCGTATGCTTGAATCGGCTGAGTAATGTTTGTTGATTCCGTAGATAGAGGTTTTGAAGGAGTAGATAGTGAGCTATAAGCGAGAGATAGAGAGGTTGACCTTGAGGATCAGATAGAAATAGAAATAGGATTAAAATGTTTTTAATTTCAGATTGTGATGATTTATCCACTAACTTCTGAATCATTTAATATTATATCTATCAAATGCACTAAGTATTTCCAAAAGTCAATCAGGTATTTTCTTACCATCTTCAAAACTTTTAAACTCTTAACAGTCTCATGGCTTCAATTCTACTACGAGTCTAAGCTGAATAGCAATATGAAAAAGCTATCAATAGATCGGCACAAAAAATAAGTGAACTCCAGTCATCACATCCTCTTTACTGTAAGATAATATTAAACTTTAAGAAGTTAATAAACTAGCGTTCTCATCAGATAAGACTATTCCGACAACAGTTATAAAGAGAAGCTTAGCTATTGAAGGAAGGATTGATTCCCATATAAGAGGAAATGAGGAGTCAGTTATCTGAGTTGAAAAATATGTAGAAAGATTTGAAGATATCTTTTGATAGTTTGCTTAAGAACAAAGGTAGTATTGAGCAAAAGTTAAAAGAACTTGACTAGAAGTTTATTCTTAACTAAATATCTGTTTTATATAAAGACAATATAAGCAATAGAAAAATATCTCAAAATATACTTTTAGAACAATCTACATCTTTAGAGATATTGGAGAGTGATTGGATGAAAGTAAGACAAGGGATGGTTAGTTTTGAGAGCAGTGCTTCAGAGAGATAGAAGAAGATCTGGTAGTTGGATGTAAAGGTGTAGGAGTAATTTGTAGATTTTTTTAAAAAGATGAACGTACACTAAATATCTCTGATTAGAAATATTCAATATGATATAGATACTATGATCAAGAAGACAGATATCTTTAATTGGCAAAATACCAATTAATTTAAAGACCAATTTGCTACTAAAACTATTTAACAACTATCGTTTGCTTCAAAAACTATTTAACAACTATCATTTGATGATCCTTTTAAAAAGTTTAAATCAAATATTCTATCCCAAAAGGATGTGATTGATTTTAAAAATGAAAACAGTTTTAGCGAGTAAAGGTTAAGGTATATTTAATAAAAGTTGGGTGTTGGTAATCATGGGGAGAAGTTGGGTGTTGATAAGCATGGGGAGAGTTTGGGGGTTGGTAAGCATGGGGAGAAGTTGGGTGTTGGTAAGTTTGTGGAGAAGTTGGTTGTTGGTAAGTTTGTGGAGGAGATGGTGGTTTAATTGAGGACTAAATATTAATAATACAGGAATGAGGTTGTGATTTGGATATAATCTTTTCGAAAGAGTGGTCGTTTTAAATTTGAGAATTAATAATTCGTGATTTTGGTTTATATATTTAAGTAGATATTGAAAATGGCTATTTCTGAATTGGACTTTAGATGTGTACAAACTATTATTCTGTATGGTAATTCATACTATTCGAATTCAATAGAAAATAGAAGAAAAACTATTTTAGATGAATTGAAAAAATAAAAAGTTCTCAATGATTTGGCTTTTTGGAGGTTTTATCTTTTTTGGAGTGTTAGATAAAGTATAACTAGTTGTAAAATTCAATAGTAAAGATAGGTTTATATAAAAAATGGAGTTTATACAAGTTTGATGAATAATGCTTTGAATATGATTGATTGTGGAATAGAAAAGCATAATGTTAAAAATATAATAGGTAAAATAGCTAAAACTTTTCACTCTCTTGCGTAAAATCAAATAGCCTAACTGCTTAAAATTATATAAACGGCTCATTAAAACTTTTAAAAAAATAAAAAATGTAAAAAATAGTGATTTATATCATTCGTTCATCACTTATACACTTGAGGATTGCACTGTTGATATATTTTTTACAATAAGTCATCTTTTAACTTCCTTTGCAATTCAAAAGTACTAGTTAAATGTTAAAACTAGTGCTTATTATTACGATGAATCGTATCTTTATACTCTTTCTATGAATCCTTCACTCTTCCCTCCACCTCACACCATATTCGTCCCTTCCACTCCTCTCCAACTCGAATTCTCTCACTGCACTTCGACTGTCCTCTCAGCTACTATAAATTTCCCTCTAAATCAAACCTTTACTTCTTTGATATTACTTTTTTTTGCTTTATTAACTTAGTATCCTTATTATGGCTTGTCTATTCTTTGAGAGGTAGACTTTGGTTGAGTTCTTGAAGAATCTTCTTATGACTTTTTTGATGTTTATTCTATTTTGAGTAGCTATTTTTTTATAAACTAGACTATAAAGGAGTTATTTGACCTCTAAGATAGCTATTCTGTCCTTAAAATTTACTCTTTTTAGTTTATTATTTACTTTTTAATTAATTTATTTCCTTTTCGATGTTTTTTTGTCCATTTAGTATCAAATGCATCATCTATTTCATCATATTAGTACATCATAGAGTTATTTTATCTTTTTATCTTTATCTTATCCTTTCTAATCTTACCCTTTGTAGTCTTATCCTTTGTAGTCTTCTCTTTTGTAGTCTTATCCTTTGTAGTCTTCTCTTTTGTAGTCTTCTCTTTTGTAGTCTTCTCTTTTGTAGTCTTCTCTTTTGTAGTCTTCTCTTTTGTAGTCTTCTCTTTTGTAGTCTTCTCTTTTGTAGTCTCTCTCTTACCTTTTGTAGTCTCTACCTTACCTTTTGTAGTATTGTCTTTTTGATTATTTTGCTTCATAGTTGTTTTAGAGGTTGATTGTTTCTGTTAGAGGTGATTTGAAAGATGGATTAAAGGTTTGTTATTTTCCAGGTTTATTTTTATTTCCTTGAGTTTTTATTTTACCTCTAAGTTCTAATGTTTTTGAGGTATGGTGTTGAGCTATAATTTTATTTTAATCTTGTAGATAGTTATTGATTCTTTTTTGATTATTTTTTGGTATTTCTTTCTACATAAATTAATCTTTACCTCTTTAAATCTTTATTAAAGTTGATTTATTCTTCTTTCAATTTAATGCTTTTGTTTTTCAATCGGGAAAAGGTGATGATGCATTATCTATTCGTTATATATATAACTCTATTATATTAAACATACCTACTAATATATCAACATTGTACTTGTTTTAATGCATTTTAATTTTGTTTATCTAATATAGTCAACTTTTCTCATATTTAAGTCAAATATATTAAAAATTATGATCCTTATTGAACTAGTTTCTAGATAGTTTTTGGAGTTTTTAAGTGTTTTAAAGTATGTTCAAATAAATTTCTGTGAAAGTCATATTTCATTATATTGCTTAATTAAGAATGAAAGACAAGTTTTCGATATTTTCTCCTCCAGCTAGCAAGACCTCTTCTTTCACCAGCGACTTGAACTTCAAGAAAAGTCCTAATAAGTTTGCTGTCTACGAACCTTTGATAAAACCCAAAGAGGGAAGTAAGTTGGCAGTGAATCAGACTGTTTCCTCCACTAATTTATAAAATTTAAGGAAACTACCCAGCGAATACTCTACCTTACGTCAAACACTCAACTATAAATCTTCTGATTTCAACACTTGGATTCATAATGATGAAAAAGACAAGTTACAAAAACCGAGTAGTATCCTTCGACAGACAATTAGTAGCAACTCTACCTTCAAAAATAGACTTTAAAAAACATATTCAGAAAGCAACCCTACTCATACCATAAACTCAAGTACCGATTTGATGAAAGCACCTAATAAATACGATCTTTATTACTCACGTAAAGAACAGTATGTTCCATAGACAAAAAGTCTAAGATCGATTGATTATGGAGACAACAATGAACAGTCGATTGAGTAGTTGAAACAGAAGTGGAAGTCAGGAGGGTTTAGAAAAAACATGGTTTAAAGCAAAAAATAAAAATAAATTGTGCCATAAAGCTTTTCTTCTTCTCGAGCAAAGCCCTATGAAGAACATAAAGTCAAAATAGAAAACTACCGAAAAGCATCATATCCTCCTTAAAACGAACAGGATGACTCATAAAAAAATAACAATGTTTTTAGAAAAAAAATAATCACTCAAGAACCCTATGAGTGCTATACTCCAAAGTTGCCTAAATACTCCTATGAATAAAGGTTTAAGAAGGTTGGGTCTCCAACTTCAACCGACAACTCAGATTCTAGATCGCCTCCAACTAAGTTTTTATAAGTTTAATAAAAATGGAAGAAGTCCAATAAAATATCATTTGAAGATTTTTAGGCAGGGAAGACCTTAGGAGAAGGTAAATTTGGAATAGTATCGATGGTAAGGCATCGCAACACTTCTAGCCTATTTGCATTAAAGAAAATACCTAAAGAAATGATCAAGTCCCACTTCATGATTGATCAATTGGCTCTAGAGGTTAGATTGCAGAGCTTTCTTAATCATAAGAATATTCTCAGAATTTATGGTTTTTTTGATAATAGTACACATCTATTCATCGTTTTGGAGTATATGGAGCAGGGTACTCTTTATTCTCAACTCAAAAAGAATAAAATTCTGTCTGAAATAGAAGCAGCAACAATAATAAAGCAAATAACAGAGGCTGTGGAGTACCTTCATGACCATGACATAGCCCATAGAGACATCAAACCTTAAAATATAGTTATATCCAACGTATCAATTCATTTATTTAGAACGTTTGTAAACTTTGTGATTTTGGTTGGGCTACTCTGTGCAATCAGAGAAGAACTACATACTGTGGAACCTTTGACTATGCTGCTCCGGAGATTCTCTAGGGTAAAGACTATGATATGAGTGTAGATCTCTGGTGTTTGGGAGTGCTTACTTTTGAACTTTTGACTGGAAAGGCTCCTTTCTATCATATTAGTAGGAAGTAAACTATGAAAAAAATAATAAACTGTTAGATGGAAGCTGTGACTTATCCTTAGAATATGTCAGCCTCAGCAATTGATTTTATTGAAAAGCTGATACTGAAGAATCCAGATCAGAGGATGAAAGCATCGTAGGCTCTTAAGCATCGGTTCTTGCTCCAATTGTAAGAATGATAGTTTATAATTTATTCCAGTCAATTTAAAACTTATAAATAATCAAAATTAATGTTCTTCTTTTTCATTATTTTTTAGAGGACTTATATCTCTACTTCTTCTAATAATAGAAGTAGAAATTCTTCTTTGAACAAAGTCACTAGTATCTTGGCTGTTATCTTCCTATTCATTTTATAGTAGTGTTTATTGCATGATTACTTTTTAGCTTTTCCGATGGGGTTGGGGTTGGGGTTGGGGTTGGGGTTGGGGTTGGGGTTGGGGTTGGGGTTGGGGTTGGGGTTGGGGTTGGGGTTGGGGTTGGGGTTGGGGTTGGG
>CAXIUT010000238.1:0-17624 GCA_964035545.1 Bugula neritina | reverse complement strand
CCCAACCCCAACCCCAACCCCAACCCCAACCCCAACCCCAACCCCAACCCCCAACCCCAACCCCAACCCCAACCCCAACCCCAACCCCAACCCCAACCCCAACCCAACCCCAACCCCTAAATAAGATGAATTTGAAGAGAGTTCATTCTCCTTTGAAAGATGATAAAATATATAAAAGAAAAATGAATAATTATGGTTAAATAGTAACCATCGATTAGAATTAAATTCAAAATGCAGGTGCAAAAAATTAGAATAGTTAAATACTTAATCCTATAAAGAAAGCAAAAGATCATAAAAAATTACAATAGCTGTCGTTTTTATAATAGTACTAAGCTATGAATAAAAAATTAAATTAAAAAACAAGTTAAAGTATCAATTTCTAACAAAATAAAATCAATCAATAGATAAAATAAAATAAAAAAACTGAATTAAATGTAATACAATAGTAAGAATAAATAATGAATAAACCATAATAAAATCAAACATAATAAATACCAGAATAAAATCGAGGTCTCAATAAATAGTTTTAGAACTAAAATATTTATAATTAGGATTTACTGGGTTCATTTTCAATAAGACAAAATTCCTTATAACCTCTATCAATACCCAAATTAGCAAGTCTAGTATCAACCAATGACAACATTTTCAGTTTATAAAAAAACCAATAACCATGATCCCTAAAATGATGTATTAAATAAAATAACTAAATAATCACCCCATTTTAAGTAATTTATCACCATTCAAATAATATTCTATCATAGCCATCTATCCATAGAAGATCTTTACCCCATATAATCACTATTTCTTCTATAAATATTGGAGATGAATGATATAAATATTATAGTTATTTTATATTGAATTAATTAGCTATGTTTGATGGGATAACATCACTGTCACAAATTCTTCCTTTTCTCAATCTACATCACTTATTATATACCTCATCTTTTACATCTTTTATCTGCTTCTTCAACTTCTCGTTTTCTTGCTTGGCCGACTCGTATTCCTGCTTCAGTCGTCCCCCATCGATTTCCTCTCCCCCTCCCAGCCGCCTTTTGATAAAATCAACAGCATTTCCTGGTTTTTCAGGCTCCTCATATAAGTCAACAAGTATTTTAGTGAGCTGATCTACAGCTCCCGTCTTCTCTAGATACTTTTTGAATTATTATTTCTTGCTTTACACTCCACCCTACCTAAAAAAACATGTACCTGAGACATCCTCTAACTTAAATATTATAACTTCCATCAATAACAATCAAATCAGCCTCAAAAATAAATAACCCAATCATTCATATAATCAACCTCTCTATATTTCATTCACATTACTACCTCTCAACATCCCCTACATATCTTTCAACTGCTTCTCATATTTTTGCATCTCCAATAAATTATTCTATGTCCGACTGCCAGGTTAATTCTCATCCACCTGATGGATATCTTTCAACTGCTTGTATACGTTTTTTAATAATGGATATTTCTAGTCATCTGTTTCTCGTTATAATTTCTACCCGTTTTCTTATTTCTATTTTAGATATCTAAGCACTGTGCCCTCTAACTATTGAAGCACCGATATTGCTCGCTCTGTTTTCTACATCTTTCGCAACATCTGGGCAAATTGCAAGTTTATCTTTAGGGTAATGATATGGTTCAAACTATATCGATAGTGAGTGACCTTCAAACAGTTTTATAACTACTATAGACATCTATGATATTGTTATTCATTCAAATAGACTAGAGCATTGGAAAGATGAATGACCCAGAAGTTAGGATGATCAGCCGGAAAACGAGAAAATATCTATGTAGCCTTCAAATGATATTCCATTGCCATTTCTTTGTCCTGAAGATTCAACATAAATTTGAAAAGATTAGAATATGCTATAGCATTAGGAATATTGTATTTTCCCATCTAAATCTATCTTATTTGTATTGCCTATAACAACTTTTATTCGAAAGTGTCAGTCTAGCCAGTACAAAGTTATATCTGTGCCTACTATTCAAGAACAGAGGCTAGTATCGTACTATTGTGGTGTCTATCTCGTCGTATCTATGCTATTTTATTGAGAACTTTTAGCTATTTCAAAGCGAGGTCGTGTTTCAACTGACGGTTGAATATTTTAGCTTTGTGGAGGTTTATGTCAATATATAAGGGATTGTTCAACAAAATCGAATTGTATTGACTATTATCAACTTTCAAAAGAGTATTTCTCAATATCTAGAAAGCATGTTCCAAATTAACAAAAGATACCTTTAACTCTCCCTTGGCAAGTGATATTTTAGTTAGCAAAAGATAGCATTTGGCACCTTATGAATGAAAACGAACCATCTTGAACTGCAAAGTTTACTTAACCAATTTTTATGATTCTGACAACCTAGAAGTTTCAAGATCAAGTTATCCTATTTTATTTCTAACTGATAAATAATCTGGACTCTACTTTCCTTTATTATATGCGATATTCTATGCAGCCTAAGTCAATGCATCTTTACTCTTCACTCTCAACTTCTCATGCTCTTCATAGTTATACTTCTATGCTGGTCTTTTTTCGGTTTATATGATAGGAGCATTATCTTCTGAATTTATATCTTGATATGATTAATAATTTTTCAAAGGGGTTAGTAATAACTTTCTTTTAATTGCCACATGACGTTCGGTGCCCAGTACGTTGCAATACTGTCCAATATCTTTATGAAAAGGATCATGTTTTTTAACTTTTTTTATTGCCTATTCCATTTTCACCTAAAATTGTGGTAAATTATCATGTTTGTCAAAAGTACTAGCTTATATTGCAACAAATTTAGCCTAAACAATCGGATTAAGCAATGATTGCTTTTCCATCTGTCCGAAATGTTTTTGACTGGCTTACAAACTATCACTATACATTTTTTTATTACCAATTTATTCAGCTAATTCTCTAGTAATATTTTATATCTATATATAAAGTTAATGCACTTCCTCCTTTCTTCTTTAAAACTAAATCTATTCCTCTTAAACTTTAATCAACTAAAATTATTTTTGCTACTACATCTAATGAGCATTTCTAACACATCCGCAACATAAAGATCTTAAATAATATCTTTTTTATATTTTTTTACGTCTTATTTCAAATGAATCAGCATACTCCTATATAACTTTCCGACTTGATTGTAAATCTAGCTAACAACCTTCAAAATCACATATTTTTAATTTCTTCTATGCCTTTTATTTATATAATTTTGCACTCTAAAACCAATCCTGCTACTTCAACAATTGTACACATGAATCAATACTATGATAATAATGCACATAATCTTCTTTGAAGTCAAATATATTAGAATTCTTTTTAAGTTGATTCACTGTCTTCTTTATTTCTTAACTACTTTGGGAAGTATCTTCTAATTACTATAAAGATTTCAATGCATTAGTATAAGCCTCCTCAAGATCACCACTTTATAGCTGAGCATTAGCCAATTTCCCATATATCTTGAAATCTGCATCGCCTCTATCGACCTTCCCCTGGTAATATTCTACACATCGGTTATGCTACTGGGCTATCATGAGAACATCACCGTCATCTTATATTTACTAAAAGGTTTATAAACAATATCGATAGTTTTACATAACCGATCGATCATGAGGATTAAGTTCTTGTGGTTTTGAGCGAAGAAGTGGTAAAATAGCACCATATTTCATAGTTATTTTTCTAACAGCAGAATGGAAATCTAAACCTGTCACCTGAAACACATTTAACGCATTAAAAAGAACCTACTACTATTTCTGAAATGCCTTAGATGCCAACCCATACCTATTTATCTATACATACCCATGATCATACAATTTCTATGACTATTTACTTGATTTGCTACCCTCCTATATATGTATTTCTATTAAATAAGAATCTCCATCCATAAATTTCTATGCCTCAGATCTTTTCAATGATGTTGAAGTAAAACCAAGCAACTATACGAAACTACCTATCGATAAAGATGATACATCACTGTTACGTAATTTAGCTCCTCGATATACGATCATATTATTTGATATTTTACCCTATTTCTGACTTCTAAGATAAAAATGTTTAATAGCATGGTAGGTCTAGTTGAAAGGAATAGTGCACGGCCTAAATTCTTATGCACTTCTCGATAACCTCAGTATAGAATTAGTTAAAACATAATAAAAAGTTTACTTCACGTAAAATGATAAGATTTCTCTCATCTTTTATTCTGTATTTTAGCCTAGATGATCAATTCTTTTATATTCTATCAGATGTTACAATTATTTATCTACATCTTTATATCTAAGTTAGACCATATCTGTAAACTACTTCAAATAGGCCTATCTCTCATTCTTCTATCTTAATTTCAAAGCTCCAAATAAACACAATCGATAGTTAGTTACATCAGTACTATCGCTTCCAGTAAGAGTGATAAAACTAGGAAATCTTAATTTATTTTTTTATGTCTAAAGATCCTACCCAACTCTAACAAATTTAGCCTCATTTTATAGCTATACTTTAGCCTGTTTAGTAACTTCTCGTAAATCATTGAACATCCCTTTGATTTTTTTTGTTCCTCTTTTCATTTAAAAAGCTCGATTAATTCCCTAAACCTGATAGGGATTATAGATATAAATAGAAGCTATATTCTTGTTGTTCTAGGACTACTAAAGAAACTTCTCAGAGATATTAAGATCAACAACCAATTTGAAAAAACAGTTGGATAAATTCAAAAACCGACATGCTTCTTTATAACTCCTACATACTGGTATTTCATAATCATTATCTATTGACTATCGATATATCTATTTAACTTTAGCGATTTCATCTTCCTATATTTCATCTCCCAGCACAAATAGCCACACCATCGATGCCTTCCCAGATAAAAAGTTACTAACCATTTATAGATTTCTCTATCTCTATCTTCTCTACATTTCTTTCTAGACATCTCTGGACATCTTTCTTTATTTTTTTTTTCTATCAGATATCGATTCAGGTACAAGCGAATATTCCGACTAGATATAATTATCTCGAGCAGGAGTAGCTATTTTTAACTGCTGTATGTTCCAATTATTCCACTAACCTTTCTGTTATTCTATTTCATCAAGGTAATCGCTTTATACTTCATCAGATGGAACAGCATTAGTTCCATTATTGTTAGAATCGTCTTAATCTTCATAAATTAGTGGCAGTTTGATGTTCACTTATGATGGTCTTCTATTTTTATCATTTAGCATGGCAGCTTGAAAGTTTATTTTAGGTAGCTATACGTAATCTTATTTTTTTTTACCTGATGTTGTCCTTAAATTTACCATTGAAGTATCTTACAGTTATTATTATTCCTATGCCTATTTGTTCATAGAGTTGTTGATAATAATCAATTGTTTGTCTTTTAGATCTTTAGATTAGCTATATCTTTTAGGTTTGGCTCGAGTTACAGTATAAGTATACTCAGTTGAACTGATATCAGTCTACTAAGACTTGTTCATTCTCTGTTTATTATTTAAAATAGTGATACAATAATTAATGTTCTATTACTCTTTCTGAATACCAACTCAAGACTAACACAAAAGTTTATATTCAAATTATATCATTTTGTTTATTTTTATGATTTTATTATACTTTTGTTTCATCTTATCAGAAAAATTAATTATTCATTTATAAACATAAAATAAATAACCTTTTATCTCTATTAGTACCAAAAATAAAATATTAAAAGCGTGGTTGCTTAAGATCAAGTACTTACTATTTATTTCTTGTTATTTTCCGTTTTTCTAAATATATAAATAATAGAAGCAATGAGTATGATCATCGATAAACCCAAACCATCCCGCAAATCAGCCAACAACGGCAACCTCATCCCCTAAGATTCCTTCGTCCTGATCTCCCACATCAAAAAAGCTCCAAGTTCAAGATGGTCTAAACTATAAAAACACAACAAATCCATCACTGATGTTCAAGCCTTCAAAAACAGGTATAACCTCCAAGATAGCCTACCTCCCCTATCCTGCTTCAGATTACAAAACTTTCCCCCTCCTAAACCTATAGTCGATTTATAGGATCTCAACAAATTAGATTTCCCCGTTCTATCATACACAATTTCTTAGCTAATAAATTTCTCTAAATTGATACTCACTGCCAACAGCGAACGCCAAACCATCGCAAATTCATTCAATATCGACCAATTGCTAGAAACAATAGCAGATAATTACAATATTATTGCCTATCACAATTTCAGTCACGCATTTTCATTGCTACTGGTACATCTTTATTTAATATAGCTTCTTTTCCAGACATACAATCGCTGCCCTGAACTGCAAACAAAACTAAATTAAAAATAGTGGTTTTATATATTTATATCAGCCTTGGTGCATGATTTGAGACATCCAGGAACAACAAATGCATTTGAAGTTAAAAGCAAAAGTCAACTAGCAGTATAGGGTAGCAATATGGCAGTAATGTAAAAAATGCATTTATACTAATTCTGGAATCTCCTAAAAAAAGACAAAAACATCAACTTCCTCAATAACTACACATCTCTCGACTCCGCCTATATAAGACATCTAATAACAAGAATGGTACTGTCCACCGACGTAAGCACCCACTTCAAAGATCTATAGCATTTGAAAATAATGCACAAAGCTCAGAAATTTAATGGAAAGGGGGTTTTGGTAATTATTTATTTATATAGTTTTTGATGGAATAAGTATTCCATGGATGCGATATCGGCAATCCGTGTTTGGACTTTAATAATTATATGAATTGGAGTTCTTTGGTCAATTTCTAGTTTTAGTAGGTTGCCACTAGATAAAAAAATACTGGATTAGATGTTACTGTTTTTTATAAATATAAAGATCTTAAAACTTTCTATGGAGGACAAATCGGATTCTGCAGAGGATTTGTACTTCCTCTCTGGAAAGAACTTAGCATCATTATTCCAGGAGTTAATTAAATGCATAATAATATACTTGCTAATATGGCTTAATTATAAAGAAGAGTTTCTGATCCAGAGGCTTGCAAATAATCATGATCAAATATTCTTTATATCATCTAAAACATATTAATTATACAAATATATCCTTTAATAACCTGTTATTTTGCATAATATTGTACTTTTTCATTGTTCTGTTTGTTTTAGCAATCAATAAATAGCTCTAGATATATTGTTTTATAGAATAATTTATGTATTTATGATTTCAATGAAGGAAAGCCATCAATCTGTTGATGAAATTATCGTTCTCTTTGCTCAAATTTTTCAAATCATCTATTCCTGGAGATCCATTAGCAGCCAATCCACTTTGCTGAGCCTAATGCTTCTATAAAGCCGAATCCTCCTGATCGATCTAAGCCGCAAATCCAAAATTCGATGCCAAGACACAAGTTTCAATATTGGAATTGTATTGATCAATAAAATCTCCAACAGTTAGTGGAGTCTAGGCATCCATTGAACTCAGACTCATCTAGAAACGAGCTCGTTGTTCAACTATCCAAGTAAGTCGACTTTCTTTGACAAATATTCCATAGGCTAGTTTACCAATAAGTGAGGGATAGATTTAATGAAATTCTTGCGTAATTTTAAGATCTTTAGCTAAAAATTTACTCCAACTTCTTGATCTTTTAGAATTAATAAATTCTGAGTTGATATTTGTTCCCTGCATGATATTAAAAAGTACATATTTTTCATTGAGGCTTTGAGCAATGATGTCAATAACTTGGTTTTCATAGGTTCTTGGAGATACACTACAAACATGGACCCAATCAGGATATTATCCGTATTCATAGAGGTCCAGATACATGTTGTGGATGTTATGTTGCATAGTTATATGTTTACGAGGATCAGCAGGAGCAAAACCACCAATACAAAAAGGTTGAGAAGGACGAGTCAACAGAGATGAAGTACGACGGGTTAAAACACGAAGCATTGGTAATTAATAAATATCAATTGTAATTAATAGTTGATATTAGTAATGGAAATAACAATACTCAAATCAAGTCAATCTTTGCACAACTATTTATTTCTAATTCTATTTCAAAGTGTAAATGATAGAATTGTTCGATGATCTGCTAGCATATAGATATCTACCAGTTTGTTCTATTTTTGAGAGAAGAGTTGTTATTGTGGATGTCTAGTAGTTTTTATTTACAAAACTGTCGATTAAGTTCATCTTGTATATGCTTTTTACTTTGTATTTAAGGAATAACTATTCGAGCTGGAGAATGAATTTATGAATATCTTAATGGGAAAGATAGTCTTGCATTTATTGATCTTTTTACATCAAAGTTGTCTACTTGTCTTGGATTTCTTGCTATAGCTCTTTTATAAATTGTTTGTGGTTGTTTTATGTATTTTGATGTTTTTTTGATTTTTTGTTGAAAAATATAGCTGTCTTTCTTACCTAATCTCTTCTTTAAGGTATAATCTCATCTATTTTATTGATTTCTTTAAATCCTTCAGTAAAACTCAATGCATATTAATACAATTTCTTTCTAAGCAGATACTTCCTCATTTATAATTTTTAGAACCCATATGAAAACCCAACAACCATATTTTTAAGAGGATCTCTATAAAATTTATAAGATCCGGGTACTATAAAATTGATCTTCCTCAAAATTCCTTAGATATTATCAATATCCATTCTTTCTGCAATAGATAGTTCAATATTGGATAAAGCCTACATCCATGAAAACTATTTCAATTTGAATAGTATCTTATCTGTTATATCTGCCACCTTTATCAATGCTTCATATGAAGGATTCAGACGTTTGGCCAGATAAATAGGCAATAGAGATTTGTATCTATCTAGATTACCTTCGGGAGGATTGGGAAGAGTTGATCGTCTAGATTGAAGGTTTTAGTTGAAGGGTAGAGGTCTTTCAGGTGGGATAAGCGGTTAGTGGTCGTTAGATATGTTGAAAGGTCTTGTATGGGAGTAATCTTTGTCTGAAAAACCTATTGAGTTTTCGAATGTTTGGGCTAATTTTTTAACAGGAGTTGGCTATTCATAATCAGAGTCTTAAACTATGGGTAGAGTTCTTTTTTTTGATTCATTTTGACTCTAAGTATTGAAATATTTGGTTGTTCGCGGTTGTTCCATATCAATTATTAAATATAGAATTTTAATGATTGCTAACTTTTTAAAATTGGATATAAGCGCACAAATAAACTACATAAATCAGTCAGTCACTCATGCCTTGATAAATAATTCTCAACAATCAACTCAACAACAACAAGAAACCCATCAAAACTTCCTTAGTTGTCATAGTTAGGTAAAATTATTTTTTAACAAAAAGAAAGTAAAAATAAAAATAGAGGTTTTTTGGACATAGATATCATATTTTTTATTTAATATTGAATCAATTGTCTATTTAGTTCAATTTTATTGATTTTTAATATTATTTTTTAACTTTTTTTAAAAAGAAAATTTTGTTTAAAAAAAGATTTAGTCAAGAATTTAAATTACTTCAAGATGATACGATATTTTTTATATCGGCTACGATGGGTAGTGGTAGCATAGAGCGATGCCATCGCTCTGACCCGGGTTCGATTCCCGGTCGTAGCATTTTTACCATCAATCTACCATCTATTTTCCATCATTTTCTTTATTAAACTACCTTAATACCTAAATCTCCCTAAATATTAAATTTATTTATTTTTTTCAGTTGTTTGTTTATTTTTGACTTGCTATGATTTGATTAGTTATAATAGTAACAGTCATGTTTAAGAATAAAAGTCCAATTGGTAAAGAAAACATCCCTAGTGACTGGCTACTCAACTAAAACACTGCTGGTCTTAGTCCTCATAAAACTAATATTGGTTATTATGAATCATCTTACGTTCGAACTAAAAAATCTAAATATCAAAAACAAGATATTAGTGGATAAGTTACTCAACCTCGACTGAATAGATATTGTTCTGATCCTTTAGATCTTGAGTGCAATGAGACTCTTGATCTTTTTTAAAAATAGATCAGACAGATTAAAAAACCAATCAAAAGAAATCAAACTCTAGAGACTGATTTGTTATGTGAAGAATAGATGATGCCTCTAGCAGAGGAGAAATCGTCTAAATATGATAAAATAGCAATGAGGTTGTAAAAAATGTTAGGACATTACCAGAAAAATGATAAATAGTTAAGAAAGAGGATATAGGAATTAGAAATTTAGTTGATAGAGGCAAGATGTCAGAACGAATATGATGCATCAAGAGGTAGAAAATACTATATGTGATCTTTATATTGAGTCTAAATTCATATTGATATAGGACATAAAATAAAATATTAAATGTAAACTCATTTTGATAGCAAAATTGATAAAAAATGGAGTATTGTAGCTGAGGCAAGTTTTCCAATTAGTGACAATTCTGAAGCTGTAGCTACCACTCCTTAAGCCAGGAAAGAAGATCTTTGTTAGTTTGAAAAAATTGGAAGTATTATTGATTGGTTCCAAGATAATGGAATTAAAGAAGCACAGCCTCGTAGTCTAATCGATGATAACTAAGAAATGAAGAAACAATAAGTACTACTAAAGTCCTCACCTATCAGAGGAGAGAATGATCTTATGGCGAGAAGAGCTAAAAAAATTAGTCCTATCATAATGAATAGTTAAAATTTAGAAAAGAATAAAAAATTATAGTCGTGAGTTCTTGTTTTTAAGATCTTTATCTATTTATGATTAAGTACTTAAATAACACTTTTAATTATTTTTTCATCGTTTTCTTAAGATAAAATGATAAAAGTCTTTTGTTTTATTGAAATTTCTAAGAAGAAAAATATCTTTTCACTTGCATGTTCAAAAAAATTAATTTGAGTAAAAGAAGTTAACCATTTGAAGTGATTAATGAGATCATTATCAGCCAAGGGTAAAGTTTGATTTTCCTCCTGGAGGATTATGTACCTTTACTGAAGTCTTGTTGGGTGCTTCTTCTTCTTTTTTTTGTGCTAATCCTGCGATGTTGTTGGGTTTAGATTGAGGAGCTGTTGGTTCAACGGCTGGTTGGGTGTTGTTGGTCTTCTTGGGAGCTGGTTCATTGTTATCCCATCCAATAGAGAAGTTGCTTTTCCCTCCAGGTTGATGATGTACCTTAACGGAAGTCGTTCCTTCTGAATGTTTTGAAAAGTCCATTTAAATATAATTTAAAAAGTAAAGCTAATCATACTTATAAACTACAATCTCTTCAAAATACTATCATAATGGTCCATAATTAGAATTTTTATCAAAATTTTGATACTTGTAGTTGCATATTAGCCTTAAGATTTCTAATCTAAAATAAAAAATATAAGCAAATGATCAATGAATAGTCAAACTTAATGAAAGCATATAAATTTATCTCATCAAATACTCTCACTCTATTCGCCTACATAAAATAGTTCACTAAACCTCACATAGATACAGCCCTTTAAAAAGCATAACCTATCATCGACAAATCAAAAGAATTCTATAATTAGAATAAAACAGTTATCCTTATTATCGCAGTTGCATCAGTTACATACTTAGTTGTCAGACCTAAAAGTAAAGAAGAATAAAAAAATAAGAAGAAAAGAAATGTACCTAAAATACAAATAACTAATAAAACTTTTATTAGCGATAATTCAGGTGAATAGTATCGAGAAGAACCTTCAACTACTGTACGAGTAGAGAGTAGTGGAAAAGAGATAAATAAGAAGAAAATGGGAGGGCAAAAGATATTGTAAAAGATTGAGAGTTCATCGTAAGAGTAATAAAATGGAGATAAAATATTTTTTTAAATGCTGGAAAATTACAAATACTCTAAACCTTGATTAATTATCTTTTATTTAAGTTTATTTTTTATAATTTTGTTCATAAATTTACTTGAAGATATCAACTCTTCTTGTTTGGAACAGAAAATACTTTTGAATTATGAATAATAGGAATAAAAAGCTTAGTTTTATTGTTTTAAGAATTATCTCTTAGGACTGGTTGATCTGAAACTTTGATTTTATTCTTCTAGGGAGTATCTCTGAGGACAGACTGATCTGAAAGTTTCTTTTTTTGATCGTTTTATTTAATTAATTTTTCAAGTTTATTCAACTGTTTTATATCTTTTTCCACTCTTTCCAATAAAGTAGATTCAGCTTTTTAAATATTAGATTAGGATTCTTTTTCGATTTAATTTTTCTTTGTAGGATTTCTTCTTGAGGAAAGTTCTTTATGTAAAGTTGAATGATCTTTATTTTTAATTTAGTTCCAATATCTTTGCCAATATTGGTGCCAAGATTAACCTTAATTTCTATGTTATTTCCAAAACCTATTCCAAAATTAATACCAAGATTAATTTTCATTTCTATGCTAAATCCAGTAAAAATGCCAATATTAGTGCCAAGGCTACTCATCTTAATTTTAATGCCAGTGTCTATGCCACTATTAATGCCAAGGCTAATTATCTTCATTTCTATGCCAATGCCTGTTCCAATATCTATGCCAAGGCTAATTATCTTCATGATGATGCTCGTGCCAAGGCTAATCATGCCAATGTTAATGTGCTTCACTTGGTTCTAAATACAAATGAAAATACGCAATCTTAGTGAATTAGCTGATACGATTAAAAGTAGAAAGATAGCTACTAAGAAGGATATTTTCATTTTATCGAATAAGTTATAATATCATATCTTATCTATCAAATAGTTTATAATTTTCATTAATGAAGCTTAATAGTCAAAATAATATTATCATTTATATTTCATTATTTATTGATTATTATTCTTTAATACCTTTAGATTTGAATTAACATAAATACCAAATTTTTAATATAAAAAATTCAAATAATGCAGCACCTCTAACTCCCCTACGGAAGGTACCTCTATCTCTATAAAGCGAAATTACAATAAAAAGCAAATACACCCAAAAACACATAGGTTTCAAACATCTGACTCAAACCCTAGCATCCACATTCCCACCTCCATCCATCCACACAAACATCAAACCCAACCAACCAATCGACATCGCTTTGAAACTTAAAATAATACCAAAAGATAACACCAATAAATAAGTTCTACTCACGTAAGGGACACAAATCTATTTAATCAATAAGTAGTACAATATTTATTTAGTACCCATTCGAGTGAATAATTTTTAACTAGTACATTAAAAGGATAACTGAAATTTGATAAAAGATCTCTCAATTAATAAATGAATAAAATGCTATTCAAATCAGCCACCTGGACTGTTTCATATCTGTCATCTCAAAAAATATTATAAACTTCAAGTAAAAAACCATTGACTCCCTTTGATTCTATCGTCTTGAAAGCATACAATGGAGCATATCTTACAACTCATCACTCGAGTTACCAATGTTAGACCAACATGGAAATGGATAGCTAGCGATCAGTATGGAATATTCAACTTGCCAATTCCGTTCAATTGCCATAATGGTTATACAAAAGACCTACTTTTAGTAAATTCGTATCAAAAGAACATCAAATTTAAAGTATGGCTGGTAGTCGTCAAAGTTTAAGGATAAATTCACCTGATCTACAATAATCTTTGCTTATCGAAGATATATTAGATGTTAGCATGGGCTATGAAGGAGTATACATCAAAAGAAAACCTGGAGACTCATTCTTTGCTATCGAACCTCACCTCAACAGTCCAAGTTGTAACATTGCCCTCTCTCAACTAACTTATAGAATATTAGAAATTACTTCTCATTATTAGAAATTGATGACTTTTATCAAATCTTTATAATTCGGCAAGGGAATCATCATTGGTGCTCTTTGCGACGGATTGAGAAGAATTGTCAGTCAGTACTACTATTAAATTACTCAGCTAGATTAGAGGGCATAACAGGGATTATCTCTTCAGAACATGTGGGTCTACATCCAAGATTCTTTGAAAATTATGCGGGCTTTAACATAGTTAATAAATGCTTCAAAAAATTTACATTCAGGGCAATTGATAACATGTCTTCAAAAATTGATTAATAATACTACTGATGCATTCGTCCTTAACGTATACAAACAATTATACTAAAAATTAATCGAATTGTATATCGGTATGCTGTCTAAATGGATATACTAGGGAGTAGTTGAAGATAAATACTAATAATTTATGATAAAAGTTGAAGAAAAAGCCTAAGGGTAGTGGACTAACTGGTAGTAGAAATATCATTTGAAGATCTAACACACTCCATCACTACTGGAAAAGGATCAAGAGAAGATATTGATAACAGGAAAATATATCAATATATTGAAGGCATGTAATAGATAGATTAATTGTCCATTTAATAAAGATATCCAAAATAATATTGAATATCATATCAATCGTCAAAATTTTACTTAACCTATCTTGAAAGCATATCATTGGGCTAATCAACATCTCCTAACTTTGATCTTTTAGTAATGTAAATTAGTTGATGTATTGGCCTCTTTGAAAGGATACTATTTCTTGAAATTTGGCGATCTTATTTCATATTTTTTACTAGCAGCTGATGATGATCTCATGACCCAAAAGAAATCAAAAGTAGACGGCAGAAATCGTCTATTTTCGGTATAAAAACTACAAAATCTATTCTAGTTAACAGTCCGCACAAGTTCTGCATCAA
Source organism: Bugula neritina (assembly GCA_964035545.1). Classification (NCBI taxonomy): domain Eukaryota; kingdom Metazoa; phylum Bryozoa; class Gymnolaemata; order Cheilostomatida; family Bugulidae; genus Bugula; species Bugula neritina. The sequence goes on along the minus strand of CAXIUT010000238.1, from coordinate 3,101 downwards.
ATGACTGCTGCAAATAATAAATAAGTTGTCGTTTAGATACAATGACAGTATTCTAACAAATCCATAGAATAAAAACCCTATAATCTTAGATATTTTAATTCAATTTTTCATAAAAACCATTTTTAAAAAAAGATTCAAAATATATCGATTATATAACACTAGATTTCAAATGCTAATTTCCTTTAAATCTCATACTAAATAAAAAAACTATCTCAAAATATCAAACCATATTCAGATTATTACTATGGTGTAAATTTTTATAAAGACAGTTAGAATCATGTTGGGCCATGCTACAATCTATGAAATAAATGGGTGATATGTAATGCTTCAAAATAGCCTACACTCTCAATCATAAAATACTTACTTTTGTCAAAAGATTGATCTATTATTTTACTGAAGAAGTTATCGAACAAAATTGGTTCAAGTTGTCAAGCGATCTCAAAAAAGCTCATAACTTCTAGTAAATTATACAATATCATGATCTTTTCTTAAATAACTGTCTCAAAGAATCATTACTAACGAATGCTAAATTGCTACCTTTGTTAACTTCTGACATCGGCAGTACAATCTACAACTACATTCAATTGAAAAGCTATCTGGGTAAGGTAGAAGATGAATACAATACAATCAAAGTATATCCTAATATATATAGCAAAATAAACCGACCAATTCAAGACAACTAAAATAGTATAATCGATATCTTCGTAACACAATAAAAGATCTGATCGAAGAAGATAGCTATCTTGAATTTCTTGGCAAATCTGCCGAAGCATTCCAGGAAGGTTTGCATTCATTTATCCGATAAATCAATCTTTGGTATTATGTTTATTTATGTAGTACTAAGAAGGAGGAAAATCATCTTTTACGGCTTAGTTAGATTTTAGATTAAGAGAACTTTATTAGGAAAGGATGGAAAAGATAAATTTATTGATTTTGTGGGTGGTTATTTGTTGTTCTTATCAAATCTATTTAAGTAAAACTATAATAGTCATAGCCTATAAGTATATATCAATTTTTAAATGTTTATCATTACAGCTTGTACCAATCCTACCAACTAATCAAATCAAGATAATAGTACTTTTGAGAAAACAGAAAGGGGAAAGAAGAAGTTTATTGAAGTAGTTTCGCCATCGAATAGAAGACAAAGTTGCATCAAACCCATCAAATAGGTGAAAAAATATGATAAAAAACAAAATGAATAAGTGTCACTTCAACCAACAAAGGTTCTCATTCTTCTCAATAACCGTCAAAAAGTAGAGAAAGACTACCATAAATAAAACAATTTGACAGGAATCAGCATGGACAATAATAAAACAATCAAGCAAAAATAACCTCAACCAAGATAATCTAAAGCAATGAGTGAACCTCGAACTGATACAGGTAGAGAGTCTTCTAAAGAAAGTAGAAGAGAGGAGTCTCCTATTCATCGACTCATGGCCGTTTCGCAAATTAGTCAAGGAATTAACTTATGATTGAAGTACAGTTTTTATCATTAAAACAATCTATTTTGTTGAACCTCTCTTCAGAAGTATAATTGAAGAATGTAGCTCTTAAATCAAAAAGGGCTTTTAAATTCAGTGAGTTATTTTTTTTTTGGAAAATATATGTTATAATGTAACCGATTTTTAGGTAGAAAAAATAAGTAATAAGATAACTGAATATAGATCAGATTTCTTTGAGATGTCTTCGACAGAAACGTTTAAATCTAGCCAAAAACTATTCTATCTTAGGGAGAGAACAACTAATGACCAGTCTGATAAAAGTATTTTCTGATACAAAAAAATCTCCAGGAAAGATCATAACGTTCTACTATGCGAAAAGCATTTTGGCGAATTCGATCATATTATCGATTCCTTTGAACTGATCAAGTTTAATAATGATCGTAGCGTACATAGCTCCTGAAGAATGTCCAACCGTGCAATATTTTTCTTCCTGAAGAGATTTCTTGATATCCTATTCGTTTTGTTTCATCATGTCTAGCCTTGAAATCATTTTTTCATGATTGTTTGGGTTGTTTAAAATTTAAGGAAGAGCTACTTGCATAATACTGGTGGCCATCAGAATCACATTAAAGATTCCTTGGAGTTTATTATGATAGAATTATTGGGCTTGTTTGCCTGCGTAGAGTATGATCCAACCCATACGCCATCCAGGAGCTAAAAATCTTTTTGTCAGTCCTGAGCATTTGAATATTGTAACTTTATCAGCTTCTTCTGGTTTAACTAGTTCAGCAAAAGTTGAAGGTTTAGTTTCATAGCTCATTTCCTCATAAATTTAATCTGCTAACAAAGGAATTTTCCTTCTAATAGCAAGTTAAATTATTTATCTTTTGTGTTCTACCGACCAAACTGATCCCAATGGATTCGAAGGGTCATTAATGAGAATAAATTTAGTTTTAGCGTCGATTAGTTTCTACATTTCTTCTATATTGGCTTCCCAGTGTTTATCTGGCTGCAAATGATAGAATCTTGGTTCCAATCCTAGACTTTTAGCAATTGTAAGAGAAAGAGGAAATCCTGGAGAAGGAAAGAGAAAGTTATCTCCATCTTGGGCAAGCAGATTTATGACTGACCACATTGCCATACTTCCGCCAGCTGTTAAGTAAACATCATCTTTGCTTAGACTATAGCCATCAACTTTGAATTTATCCACCACTGCTTGTCTGGCACTTGGCATACCTGTAAACTCAGTGTATCCATCGTTTTTTCCTACACAGGCTGAGATATGTTCGAGGTTATCTTTGTGAGTTCTTGATTTTAGTGGAAATACCTGAATTCTGGTGAAGCTGATGGGTCACCAATGGATAGATTAACTGATTATTTGGGTCTATCAGGAAATTTAGAGAGGTCAATAGATGGCAATTCTTTTTAAATGAAATTTCTGAGAGGATTTTTGACTGAGGCCAATGTTTTATTTCCTTCGATTTTTCTTTTCCACTGCTTAGGTTTGTCTTACATAGTAGATAAATATCTTATGGTTATATTGATTAATTAAAAAGTTAGTATTTATCTTAAGGGGTTGGGGTTGGGGTTGGGGTTGGGGTTGGGGTTGGGGTTGGGGTTGGGGTTGGGGTTGGGGTTGGGGTTGGGGTTGGGGTTGGG
>CAXIUT010000237.1:0-34084 GCA_964035545.1 Bugula neritina | reverse complement strand
CCCAACCCCAACCCCCAACCCCAACCCCAACCCCAACCCCAACCCCAACCCCAACCCCAACCCCAACCCCAACCCCAACCCCAACCCCAACCCCAACCCAATCGAATTATTATAGTATAAATCCATTTTAATACTATTGTTATTTTAGTATGCTATAACATATCTAACTACAATATTTTAATGAACCCACAAATCCTGACTCCGTTTTATATTAGATCTTTTCTTGATTAAAAAAAACTTAATTTATAAAATACCATACAGATTATAAAAAAAGCTAAACTATGTTTTTCAAATGTTGTATGTTTGATTCTTTAAAAACAACAACAGCGAAAAGCACTTTTCAATAATTTTTTTGCTGTCTATCATTTTATAAAGTTATCAGTTTTAATTTTTCAGAGAAGTGGGAGGAGTCAGATCTAAGCTATTATTATTTTGTTACTTTCTTTATATTCTATCTACTTTTCTTTTTCTTCTTTTTGTTCTTGGTGAATTTTAGCTTTATTGTTGTTCTTATGGCTCAAATTTAGGTTCTTTAAGAATATCGACTCCAAAGTTAGGAAATTCTGCTTAACTGTTTGACCTAGTACTCTATTTTCCAACATATTGACTGTTAAATTCAGTGAATTGGAGGGTTGAAGGCGCATGCTTGTGTTGGTAGTAGACAATCAGTGCAATGAGAAGAAGACAAATACTTCCCAGACAGATGATTATTTGATAGAGAGGTGTCTATGATAAAGAAGTAAGTCGTCTAGTGGATTACTAGGATGGTTGAACTGAGAGTTCTGAGTTAAAATAATTAAATAACATTTATAAGTATTTGAGATTTAATATCTCATAAGATCCTTTTAATAGACCTATTATTGAAGATATTATTTAAATCAAAGTTTTATTTTAAATCATGAAACTATTCTATCCGTTTTCTTTTATAGAAAAGGAAAGTTCTTAAAGGTGAACTAAATTTTCTGCTATTAGCATTTCTTTTTGTTCCATTCATTTTTGATGTTTTTTTTCGTTGTTTATTTTAAGTTATTTAGGTAACTTTCTAATATTAAATGTTATCTATATTCTATATTCTAAATGCAAAGAGAGGGAAAACAGCCTTAATCTGAATTTTAATAGTTACAGCCTATGCTGAAACGTCTTCCAGCCAATTAACTCATCAATGAAAAGTACTCTCCAGATGTAATACCTACCTTCAAGCTGATGTACTTTTGTTTTAATGCAGAACGAAAAATGATCAAAGACTCAATAACTTTCAATTCAATCCACCCAAAACTAGAAACACTTAGTTAATTAAATATTGCTAAACATTTAACTCCTTTGATTATTTAGGAAACTACCTAAAAAGTAAATCAGAACAGATAGTTTTTTTGAAGTTCGATAATAGTTAATACAACATGCAAAAAGACATTAACCTAAGAACAAGAATAATGACAGGATTTTATGTGCCTTTCCAACAAATATATCAATAAACATCCTTTCCTGCTAACTTAGGGCTACAAATGGCTGATAACAGTCGTAGATCTTTACTACCAGACAGCAAAAATAACAGAGGGTGTTCGTTCGATCCTACCTTTTGTTCTAGCTTCTAAGGAGGCAACTTATTTGCGGCTCTTCGAGTAACTATGATCATATTTAGAAAGATCCATATGAATACGAACTATTTTTACAGAATGATGTCAACAGTTGCAAAGAGGTCGGATGGTTTTACTTTTCAGTATAATTTGGACAAGAAGGCTACTACACCTTTAAAATCATGAATTTGGTACTTCTAGAGATAAGTAGACCAAGGATATGGGAAAAATGTTTGAAAAAGGAATGAGAGTCAAGTACTGTCAATTGAATGGGTTTAGAGAAACAGGGAAGGAACCTTTTAGCTAAGGATGGCATCTTTGTGGAGAGAATATTAGTTTCAGAAAATCGTAAATGGAGATCTAGAGCAAGAGAGATTAGTTGTACTATAATTTAACATTTTAAATCAAAGTAAAAAACAAAAGAGATGTCTTAGCATTTGCTTTAGATTCTTCATATGGTACTCTATAATGCTAGAAATATTTTAGTAGAGCTATTCTCAAGAAAGTAAGAGGCCTAACTAAAGTCTAAAAGGTAGAAATAGGCAAGACTATTTGTGGGTCTATTGTCAATGGCTATGTGATTCGAAAGAAAACCAACCCCAACCCCAACCCCAACCCCAACCCCAACCCCAACCCCAACCCCAACCCCAACCCCAACCCCAACCCCAACCCCAACCCCAACCCCAACCCCAACCCCAACCCCAAAAAGAATCAAAAGGTATAAAATTTAAGAATTAAGGAGAAAATAAATATCATTGATTGATTATTATTTATTAATAGTATATTAATCAAAATTATAATCTTTTTGCAAAGTAGGATAAATAAGCATTTGGATAGGTTCAATATTGATGGCATTCGATTTGGGAGTAGTTCATCTAATTTATCAGGCAGTGATTTGCAGAAATGCTGGAAGCAGCCACATGCTCTATATGAATCAGAACTACACTGTCTAAAAGAATGGATGGTTAATATTAATAAACAGCATCCTATAGCCATGTGTCTCAACTTAGCATCCAATCATCAACAGTAATATTTTATCTAGATAGATTAATTTCGTCTATTTTAGGCGTCAGAAATGATGAGTAGCAATGTGAAGACAGTAGAATATTTCCTTTTGTATTATCAAGAAGGAACAAATTGATTTCATTTGAAGACAGTTTCTTCTTTTAAAAAAATAGCAATTAGTCCTTTTGTTGTGTTATCAATTAGTTGTTTCCTAAAGCTTTGGTTTATCAACTTAATGTCTCACATTTCTAGCCATCACAAGAAGATGACGGAGAATAGTCTATCTACAAACAGTGTACTAATGATAGCTATCGACACCTAGGAAAATAACTTATGGCTAACTACCTTTAACATGTCAAACTTTATGATAAAAATATACTATTAAAAGATAAGTGGAAAAGATAAATAGAAGAAACATTAGAAAATTGTACTCAAAATTGCCCTCAAAAATAATTTAATTAAAAAAAAGTTGATTAAAGATTCAACTAATAATTTTTTTCTGTAAAAGTTTCAAAGAACATGCCTACTATGACATAAATAAAAAGCTTTAAAAGTATTTTTATATTAATAAAGAAAGAGGCAGTGATGTTTGTACAGGTAGTTCTGGATTAATTCAAAAGGTTTCAAGTAAAAACCTACCTCGATCAATCAACGACTTACTTTTCAACCGTAGAAAGTACAATGTCCAAAACAGTTCAAAGACCTAGATGATAGATGAAAGCAAACGTCAATCAAATGACTGCCTAGATTAAGTATGTTCGGATAAAAGACTAGGATTATACAAAATTATCTAAAAGAAAGCTTAAGCTAAATAATTTAATTCTAACTTGATAAACTTCAAATAGAAAGGATAAATAAAGACATCTAAAGAGAATTTAAATAAGTCTAAAAAGGAGTCTTCTCTGGTGAAAGAAAGGAAGGAGTCTTCTTTGGTGAAAGAAAAGAAGGAGTCTTCTCTGGTGAAAGAAAGGAAGGAGTCTTCTTTGGTGAAAGAAAGGAAGGAGTCTTCTTTGATGAAGGAATTATTTAGAAGAGATGGTTCTGGAGGTATTTTAGGTAAAATAAAAATCTAAGATGCTTTTAAAGATAGAAGCAATAAGGTAAAAGGACTAAATCATTGACAATTAGGATATTATATTGCTTCATCAATAAATACTATATAAAATAAATATCAATAAACTATGATAGTTTTATCTTAGTAATAATTGTTCATGCTATCATGCCAGGATAAAGTTTAAATATAGAGGTGAGGGTTAATTGAAATGATAGTGATGATCCAATAATTTATAAGTAAAATAACAGGTTAAGAGTTCAAGTTATTGAAATAAGCTACTATTTTTAATGGATCTCTATTTATCATTTCATAATTTTTTATCTTTTTTTTAAGATATTAATATCTTATCAAATGATTTAGTTTGTATTCTTTTAATTTTAGTTATTTTATGTTGATCTAAACTCTAATTCCTTTAAATAAACACCATTTACTATTTTAAGACTCGTCATAAATGAATACCTTTATGGCTTATTTTTGCTGTTCTTCAAGTTTTTAAACTCTTTACTATGAAAACTATCTTTTGGCTCACAATTCAACATCCTCTCAACATAAACATCCATTCATAGAATTGCCAAGTTGTCTCACTTTTACCCCATACTCCTTTAAACTGCTAACATCTATTCCAATATCTATAAAATAACTTATTTGACGTCCAGCTCCACCCACTACTCTTCCAATCATCTTTTTCCACCCTTCCTCATCTAATTATCTATAACTATCGATTATATAAATTATCTATAAACAAAATCTATTCAATTAATATAATAGCAATAGGATATGAGAAGGGAGTTATTTGTAGCTTGGATATCCTTGCTACTTTTGCGAATACTACAGTTATACTTGGACTACAATTTCGATCGAGCTGATGAGTACTGGCAAGGTTCATAGGTGGCTTATCATTTTTATTATGGTTATGGTTATTTGAGTTGGTAATGGACGATGGAATAACCAATTCGAAGTCCTCTCTATCAGCTCTATCTCTCTTTAGGTTACTATCTCTGCTAACATACCTTCTGCACCACCTATTTAAAATAAATAGCACCAAAAGTAATGCAGCTATTGCTAAGTACATCAGCAGACTACTTCTTGATTTTGACTGCCAGCTACTACGTTAAAAATATTTCATTTGGAATAATACTAAGTTTACTAACCAACTGGTACTACTTTTCTATGCTAAATCGTATCTACATCAATAGCGCATAAACATGTTTGATAGTGATAGCTTTTTATTTCTGGACTACTAGATCGGAAAACTATCTAAATGATCTCATCAGTCGGTCGATAGTAATTGTAAATTTTAGTCTAAGACCAACTAGTTTGTTTCTATGGATGGTCATCTGGCCCTATTAATTGTTCAGTAAATAAAATAATAAAATAAAATTTATTTTTAAAAATGCCATCACTTTGTATTCATCTTTTTACTTAGAGTAGTGATTGGAGTTTTCAGTGTTATTGTAGGTAGTTTATGGTATTAGAAATTACTTTCTATTGACTACAACTTCTTCAAAGTATCTATGTCGATATTAAGTATAACATCTTTTATAAATTTTCAGAACTTTATGGAGTCAACTCTTTTCTATAGTACTTCTATCTTACTGTCCCTCTGATCATGGCCACTTACCTCATCCCATTCGTACTATCGATCAAATAAAATAAAGTATTTATCAAGAACTGGTGGAAAAGAATGAAAGTCAAAAGAGAAGAAGATATCTAGGAGGGGAAGGTTGAAGTATTATAATAATGGTAGGGCAAAAAATATTGGTAATTATTTATACTAACAGTTCTAATCATACTCTTACTATCACTATCTAAACATAAAGAACCTCGATTTCTACTAGTTGTAACTCCTTTTTTATTGATTCTAAGTATAAAAGGCTTTCAAAAACTAATAGAAATAAAGGTAGTACTTCTGATAGTGATATCAATAAATCTATTGCTATTCGTTAGTTTAAATATTGGCTCTAAAACTGGTGGAACATAGATTCTAAGAGACCTTCGAAAACAAATAGATAAATACCCATTATAAGAACAACCTAAGTTAACTGTTATGTATCTATGTTAGCCACATTCTTTGCCCTTAATGACCATTCTCCAACGAAATATCAACTTTAAACTGATAGACACCTCCCCCTTTCGAAAGCTAGAACATTTCGATGAGACCATTTAGTTGAAATAACATCCTCAGCAACTATTCTACGAAATGTCCAAAGGATAAGATCCATAGTTTGTAATAATACAACAAAAATATTCAATGACGAGAGCTCATATCAATAAAGAATATTCCTTTTTGTTAAGCAAAGGATATTCAATGTTGGCAGCTTATAGGAACATCAACATAATCGAGTAGTATGTGATCGGCTGGGATGGCTTTGTATTGCTAGCTAAGTGATTAATCCTATCTTTTAGTCTATTACTCCTATCTTTTAGTCTATTACTCTTATCTTTTAGTTACTACTATCTTTTAGTTTCTCCTATCTTTTAGTCTATTACTCCTATCTTTTAGTCTATTACTCTTATCTTTTAGTTACTACTATCTTTTAGTTTCTCCTATCTTTTAGTCTATTACTCCTATCTTTTAGTCTATTACTCTTATCTTTTAGTTACTACTATCTTTTAGTTTCTCCTATCTTTTAGTCTATTACTCCTATCTTTTAGTCTATTACTCTTATCTTTTAGTTACTACTATCTTTTAGTTTCTCCTATCTTTTAGTCTATTACTCCTATCTTTTAGTCTATTACTCTTATCTTTTAGTTACTACTATCTTTTAGTTTCTCCTATCTTTTAGTCTATTACTCCTATCTTTTAGTCTATTACTCTTATCTTTTAGTTACTACTATCTTTTAGTTTCTCCTATCTTTTAGTCTATTACTCCTATCTTTTAGTCTATTACTCTTATCTTTTAGTTACTACTATCTTTTAGTTTCTACTATCTTTTAGCTACTACTTTTATCTTGTAGTTACTACTCTTATCTTGTAGTTCCTACTCTTATTCTCACCCATACACTATCATTTAACCGCCTCTCTTGAAAGTCGACAACTTCCTTTGACTAGTTAGAATAGTATATCTGATTGATTGGTTGTATTTAGCATCTTTTTGTTAGCATGTTGAACAATAGTTAAAGATTTTTGCTGGTTCAATATTTTATATACTATTTTTGAAAGAGTCACCTTTATCTTTAATATAAGAGTGTGTACTTCTAGGGGATGATCAACTCCAAAAAAGTAAAAGAAAACGATAAAGAAGAAGCAGCTACTCAGCAAGGCTAGCATTTTAATAATAGTGATAAAGGTATGCAGAACCTCTTTTTCAACCGAACTGTTAACACTCCAGGAGAAATGTCTCTTCTCGATAAGTCCACTCCTCAAATCAGTCCCATCGACGACGACGACTTTTCCAACAATATTCTTAACTTAGGCTTCATTGCCTAAGATTCAAAAATACTTCTCTCGGATTCTGCCTCGGTTAAGAGTGACAGTTTCTCTATTTCTGCCATTTCAGTCATCAGAGCCACTCGCAAAACTCCTACAGTATACGGCTGTGCTTTAGACGAAGAGTTGCCAAGTATTAGTGGTATGGAGGAGTGGTCTGAAAGCGCAGAGTTTGCATTTGTGAAGAAGAGCTTATAAAAGGAGCAAGCCATAGACAATAGAAGATGAAGAAGAAGAATTGAATCCTGGGTGTAGCAAGAAGAAGATGGGGGATCGTTAGGGTGTTTTGACTTTCAACTCGAATAGTCGTAAGCACTATCATTTAAGAAGTAGAGGAAAGACCGGATTAGAACAAGATAGCAGTGAAAACTAAGATATCAGAGAAATGTTATTAGATTTAGGAAAAACTGAAAAAGTACATAAAAATAAAAGCAAATGATTATCTTCACTACTTTGATTCTATTCAATTGTGTTTATAAAGTTTATGCCTGAAATAGATCAATTTGTTCTGATGAGATTCTAAATATAAAGACTTGCATATAGATTTGTAGGAGTTTATTTTATCATAACATTCAATCATCAATAATAAATTACTATATACTAGCAGATGAAAATCTTTTAAATGTTTAAAAAACTAACCAACAAATTTTCACAAGTCATCCAAAGAATCACCAGGTCCAATAACCAACACAACCTCAATAAATCAAACAAATCAATTAAACAAAAAACCCTAAAAAAAAGAAAATCCTTTAAAAGTTTTATCCAATAAAACCAAAGCGAATTGATATCCAATTCAAGCAGACAAAAAAGAACTAAGAATGCAAAAAGAAAACACCAAGTAAATAAGATGCTTACAAATGAATGTGATGTATATGAGAGTGAATAGCTTTAATAGAAAAGAACTGATTAAATACTTCCACAAGTATATCGAGTTGATACTCCTGAACCTCTTTTCATTGATAAAAATGGACTAGAAATATCAATCATCGAACAAAAATAACACTCAGTCAATTAAATCAACCAGAGTAGCGAAAGCGACCCAGAAATATTAAAATTTGTATTTGGAGACTAACCACAAAAAAACTAAGAAAAATAATAAAAAGAACAGAAATGGTGGGAGGCAGTTATTCAAGAGTCTATTGATAACTCTCTCAATCAAAGTTATTCAGAAATCATCCAGTCAAACTAAAACTCCTAAATTAAGTCAACATCAGGAATTAGAGCATCTAAGAAACGGAAAAGCAAGAAAATAAAACATGTAGCAAGGCATCAAACCAAGAAAAGTCACTTGAAAATTATCAATATAATTGACTTAGTATAAAACTAGGATTATCCCAAACTGTTTCAAATACCTCTTTCCAAACTGCAACAATGATTTATTTTTAGTTAAAAATAAACAAAAGCAAGCTATAAAGTTATGCAGATGAATATCACCAACCTCCCCATCCTCCTCCCATGCCCATGCCTCCCATACCCATGCCTCCCATGCCCATGCCTCCCATGCCCATGCCTCCCATGCCCATGCCTCCCATGCCCATGCCTCCCATTCCTCCTCCCATGTTCCAGTTGTTGTAGACCATTCCTCCTTGAATGCCTTGGATGCGTTTGAAGAGCATAAAGAGCTCAATTCTGCTAACTCTACCATTTCCGTTGTAGTCACTCTGAACTACAGCTGCCCAGACGTCTTGATAGTTCATTGGAGGACAAACTCCCATCATTAGACAGAGGTCTCGGTAAGCATAGAAAAACTACTGACCTTCCAGTTGTCCAGAAAAGTTCATATCATAGCGCTGGAACACTATTTATATTTTTTGCTGGAGCATCTGGTCATGGATACCTGCATTCCATCCTCCAGAATAGTCAACGTTGCAAAATCCGTTCATTCCCATATAGTTCATACCAGGACTTCCCCACCTATTGAAGCCTCCCATTCCTCCCATACCCATGCCTCCTCCCATACCTCCCATGCCCATGCCGCCCATGCCCATACCACCTACGTTAATCAGACCATACCACCAAACATCTTTTATCAATCAATATAGTCCTCTCATCCTCTGATTCATATATATCTTTAATCTAAGCTATATTTTGAAGGGTAATTCTGATAGAGTTTAGAATGCTAGCTGTAAACTATCTCATTAAACAAGAAGTTCATCATGCTTTTGTTCTTCATATATTACCCTTTGTCCCAACCCCAACCCCAACCCCAACCCCAACCCCAACCCCAACCCCAACCCCAACCCCAACCCCAACCCCAACCCCTTAAATTATTATGATATTAAAGATAAGGATATACCAATCACCACATCATGTCCATTCCTGACTGCATTTGCATTCCAGCATTGACTCCTTGTAGACTTTTGAACAACATAAACATTTCCATCCTACTTATTTGTCCATCTCCATTGGTATCACTCTGCAAAGCCTTTGCCCACACTTCCTGATAGCTCATCGGAGGAGCCAAACCCATCCTCAAACAAAGATCTTTATACGCATTAAAAAACTCTTGTCCTTACAATTGCCCCGAACGATTAATATCATGTATCTGGTAAACTGTATTGATGTTATTTTTAAGCATCTGGTCATGCACATTTGGGTTCCATCCTCCTGAATAATCAACATTATGAAAGCCTTGCATTGCCTGGTAGTTAACATTACTATTTGCCCACTTGTTAAAACCCATGCCACCTCCCATGCCACCTCCCATGCCACCTCCCATGCCTCCTCCCATGCCTCCTCCTCCAAGATTAATAGCTACTCCCATTCCTCCTCCTCCCATATTCATTCCCATATTCATTCCCATTCCCATTCCTCCTCCACTACTTGGTGGTGGGACGAATCCATGACCTTGTGCAGGTGGTGTATAGTGGGGTTGTTGATGGCGTGGTTGATGATGATGACCGTACTGAGGTTGTTGTTGTTGCCCTGGAATGATAATTTGTGTTTTTCCTGTATTTTTGTTGTGAACAATAACTGTTCCTTGCTGTTGGTGACCTTGAGGAGCATGAACACCATAAGGATCTCGAGGATTATAGCCTGGACGCACTGAATAACAACTAACTTACTTGCTTGTGTGATTTTATCAATTAAATAAATACAACTTAGTTATTAGAAGATCTTAGAATCAAACAATAAAATATAGAGAGAAATATAATTCAAAATAAGTCAAAAACTAAAAAATCATTGTATGATAATAGAATGGATGATCACCAACCTCCCATTCCTCCTCCCATACCCCCTCCCATACCCATTCCCATTCCTCCTCCCATTCCCATATTTCCTCCCATCATCTGTCCTGAATTGATCCCTTGAATTCTCTTGAAAAGGTTGTAAGTTTCCATCTTGTTGACTCTGCCATCTCTGTTTGAATCACACTGGTTGACTGCATTCCACACATCTTGGTAACTATTCGGAGGAGCCATTCCCATCATCAAACAAAGGTCTCTGTAACCATTGAAGAACTCCTGGCCTTCTAGTTGGCCAGTCATGTTCATATCGTATCTCTGGAAGACGATGTTAATGTTATTTTGCAACATTTGATCATGAATACTTGGGTTCCATCCTCCTGAGTAGTCTACATTATTGAAGCCGTTCATTTGCTGGTATCCTGTGTTTTGTTGTCCCCATCTATTGAAGCCCATGCCACCTTGTCCTCCAAGGTTGATCATTCCACCTTGTTGTCCTCCGAATCCTGGTTGTTGGAAGCCTCCTTGACCTCCATAACCTCCTCCGAATCCACCTAAATATCAACTGAAATACCTTGTCCTTGGTTGAACATCGTATCTTGTCAATCTAATTAAAAATAAAAACCACCTTTCTTTCCATCTATTAAAAAAGATAGTTAAAGGAATTTGCTTTTAATATTAAAATAAGCAAGGTAACTATTTGACTATCACCAACCTTGTTGTCCTCCCATACCTTGTTGACCTCCCCAGCCCTGCTGACCTCCTTGTCCTCCCATGCCTTGTTGACCTCCCCAACCTTGTTGTTGTCCGCCCATTCCTTGTTGACCTCCCCAACCTTGTTGTTGTCCTCCCATTCCCTGTTGACCTCCCATACCTTGTTGACCTCCCCAGCCTTGCTGACCTCCCATACCTTGCTGGCCCATTCCTTGTTGACCTCCCCAACCCTGCTGCCCTCCCATACCTTGTCCTTGTCCTTGCCCTTGCACTCCTTGAATTTGTTTGAACAAGACAAGCATTTCTTGTTTATTAACTTTTCCGTCTCTATTGCTATCACATTGGTTAACAGCGTTCCAAACATCTTGATAGTTTTGAGGAGGAGCCATTCCCATAGTGAGACAGAGTTCTTTATAAGCGTTAAAAAATTATTGACCTTCCAGTTGACCACTATTGTTTCTATCGTACTTCTGGAACACCTTGTTAACATTCTGTTCAAGCATATTGCCGTGCACGTTTTGGTTCCATCCTTGACTATAATCTACCTGAGTGTATCCATTCATTTGATGGTGATTATTGTTGCCCTGACTCCAACGGTTCATTCCCATTCCTTGTGGCTGATGACTACCAAAACCTTGTCCTCCCATCTGTCCTTGACCTCCAAATCCTTGCTGACCTCCCATTTGTCCTTGTCCTCCAAATCCTTGTTGCCCTTGTCCTCCAAAACCTTGCTGTCCTTGTCCTCCGAAGCCTTGTTGTCCTTGTCCGCCTCCAAATCCTTGCCCTTGTCCTCCAAAACCACCTATGTGTCATAATATTTACTTTGTCCCTGTCCGTACATATCTTAAAATTAATAATTATGTTTCAACTAATAGTTTACATCATCTCAATCAAAAAGTAAATAAAGATAACACTATTCGATCAAAAAAGATTTAACTTTTAATATTAGATAAATAGAGCTGGTATTGTAAGGTATTGTTTTTAAAATCTATTTATAAATATTTTGAAATGTCAGCTTAGACTTTCCACGTTGAAGCACTCATCTTCGTTGTTATTCTCGTTGTCTACGTCCTCACCTCGCACATCATCTAAAACAAAAAAATAGCCTACCTCCACGAAGCTAGCATCGCCATCATCATGGGACTCCTCACATCTCTCATATCGAAATATGTATAAATATCTTCAACAGGCCCTCGGCAAGTAAATCGACTTTTCAAACGAACTCTTCTTCGCTCTAATTCTCCCGCCCATCATCTTCTCAGCTGGCTACAGTCTTCGAAAATCTCTCTTCTTTGAAAACTTTGGAATGATCAGCTTCTTAGGAATTTTTGGAACAATAATCGGCTTCATTTTGCTGGCAGGGTATTTAATCTTCCTAAACTCTTTCTTTTAGATATTGACTCTCACATAAATTCTACTTTTAAGCAGTGTAATGTGCGCAACAGACACGGTAGCAGCCAACTCTATGATCCGAGTTTAAAAATACCCAGTCCTCAATGCCGTTCTTTTCGGATAAGGTATCATCAACGACGCAGTAGCTATCATTCTATTCGGCACTATATCAAAATTGTAGCTCGATTAAGCTGGAGGATAATTCACGTACTCATTTAGTAATTCAGCTACAAAGTCGTCGAACAAATGTTTTTAGACTTCTGCTATCTTTTTTTTTTCAGTGTAGCTTTCGGTACTTTAAGTGGTTTTGGATTAAGTTATCTATTTAAGATATATTAGTCTATCAACCAACATCCAATTAAATAAACCAGTTTGATTCTCCTCAATGGATATCTTACCTATCTGCTGGGATAGCTACTAGGACTATCAGGCATCATAACTCTTTTCACCTGTGCTATTATTATGGGCCACTACTCGTACATGAATATATCTTAACTATCACAAAGAGGCACAGGACTAGCTTTTTAAACTGTCAGCTATATCTCTGAAGCCTTCGTTTTCTCGTATCTAGGAGCATCAGTCCTCAGTATAGATGGAGAGTGGTTGGCTGTATTTATGGCTTCTTTGATGTTGGTTGGAATGCCTTTTATAAGAGCAGTCATGGTCTTCATCATGCCTCTATTCTACAAAGTTATCAATCGTAAGTTTTTACTAACCAACAAAGAACTCAAAATATGTTGGTGGTGTGGACAAGTAAGAGGCGTTATTGCATTTGCTTTATGTCTGCAAATAGGTACAAGTCATAAAAAATTTATAATGACTGTCGCTCTGTGTATAGTGATGGTGACTACTTTGGTGGGATCCTCTTTTATGCAAAAATTTGCCAAAATAATATAACTTGATTCAGGTAGTCCTCTTCAATAAAAAGCATCAACGTACATCCATCTAATTCAGACATTTGATGAGTTCACAAATGTAGAGACCGAGTGATCAGTTGGCCACTCTATCATCCAAGTACAAGAACATTGGAGGGTTTTAGAAAGAAGATACTGCTCTTGCTTCACCCAAAAATGAGAAGAATCCATTTCAAAGTTTTTAGAAGAAGTACATCCAGCCTATCTTTTCAAAACAAGATGGGTAAGATCTCGACTTAACCTATTCAATGAAATAAAAAAAAGAAGATACTGATAGAAGAATCGATATTGAAGAAGATAGCAACCAGTGATAGATTATAAATATAGATATTAATATCTTTGTAGGATAAATTTAATCCTTGACTCATAAACATTTGAGAAACATTCGATATATTAGAAACATTCGATATATTAGAAACATTCGATATATTAGAAACATTCGATATATTAGAAACATTCGATATATTAGAAACATTCGATAATGACTAGTAATAATGACTTGATAGTTAGTATTTAGGTATTAGTAGTTTAGATATAGATTTTAGTAGATAAATGATCAAGGATAATTCTGACAAATTAGTTATAAATCGATTAAAAGTTGTATCTTATGGACCGAGGCAAGGAAAAGAATAGTGCGATTCAGGTGTTTGAAATTCGACCCATTCGAAGGTAATTCAACTACAAAATAACAACAGCTGATGTTCTCAATGACTTTCTCTATATTGGAGACGATAAAGGTATATCTAAACATATTGAGGGAACATCTATTTCTATCCTGTTCGAGTCAATGATCCTGACATCATTGCTAAATCTACTCAAGAACAATCTAAAAATATAACCAAGCATAGGATAGACAAACTACAATGCTATCCATCTCTATCTTCTGTTTTAGCATTGGCTGACTAAAAGCTTTATCTGGTTGATTCTGCCTTAAGAAAAGCAGATCTTATCGCACAAAAAGTATTCAAACAATGACGAAGGTTCATGATTTTAGTGTTAATTAAGCTCAAAAATAAGGAACTATCCAAGGAATAGCAATAGTCTCCAAAAGAAAAGAAGGCTACATCGCTTTTATGAACCCTCAAACTAAAAAATTAGAGTAGTCTAAAAAGTTTAGTTTAAGCTAGCTACCTAATAAAGTTGGCTTCAATGGAAAACATATAGTATGCAGCTACAAAAAAGATTATTAAAGCTACAACATATAAAAAAACTTTGCATTGGCCAAAGGACCACTCCAAAGCAAGAACCCCTTCTTCAAAGTAACAGGATCCAACTAACTGGTATTTTTCATGGACAATATCGGATTATTTATGGACAGCCAATTCCAACCCATCCAAAAAGATAACATCACTCTCACCACCTAAAGGTCATTAATTGATATTGGACTCTAGACCAACTATTGCCTCATCCTCTGCGAAGGAACTCTACAAATTTTTAGCATTTGTAATTCATAATTAAAATAGACGATCCAAAGAGATGTTCTTTTGTTCAATAGATCAATTTATCAGCTAATATTCGAGGCATTACTTCTGGTCGTCCTTTCATATTTGGCAAAGATGAACTTCTTTACCTCTACAAGATTCCTGTTTAGACCCAAATAAAGGCATTATTAGAAAGAGGTCGAGTGGAAGATGCTTTAAATCTACTAATTCAAAATAGCGGACCTGATAACTAACAAAAAATATAAGATTTGAAAATGAATGCTATTTGGCCTCTCCTACGTAGAATGGAACTAGATAAAGCTAGATAAATATTAAGATCCATTAACTTTGATATCAGAGAGTTGGTTTTGTTGTATCCTTAACTATCAATGACTTCAGAACTAGATTCTTTGAAAGGAATAAAACCAGATAAATACATGAATACCTTAATAGTAGAATATTTGAATGAAAAATCAGGCAGAGGCAAAGAATAGGAAAACTAACTAAAAAAGAAATCAAAACTATTTTTGAAATAAGTTTTGTAGTATAAACGATAGTAGTATTTGAGTCGTATGAATTTATTTAAAGTGAAGATAGCACTGAATAGTTCTAGATATTCTTTAGTGAAACAAAAATTATCACCAGCCACTCCTTAATAATTGCTATAAATAATAGATTACTATATAATTAGACTGCACCTTAGTATGTAATCATTTGCTCTTCTGTAACGTTTCTTTAAAGACAACCAGAATATCTATTGTAAAAGACTATTTCTTTAGTTTTAAAGTCTTATCAAAAATAACTAAAACATTATCTCATTTGCCAGTCTTAAACCTAGATTCTATACTGCCTTCTAAAAACTTGATTAAGCTTTCGAAGGATGGAAATATGTTGCTTAAAATAGTAAAGATGACATTCAAAGACTCCAAGCCTACCAATAAGCAGTTAGATTGCTAACTCTATTCTAAAGCAAACAATAAGTCTATAAGAAGCTACTCTGGATATTAAAGAAAAGGCCTTAGATAGGCATGACATTTTTCAAGATGGTTGATACTAACTTTATCCAACCAGAAGAGATAATAAAAAATTTTTAAATAGATAAAAATACCAAGTATCTTGAATTATATCTCTAGATCATAGTATTCTAAAAAAAGACTGATATTTAAGCCTATCATACCAAACTTCTCTTAATATATCTCGATGCTTTATTCGATCTTCACAGCAAAGATAGCAAATAGTAACTAAAAACGCCCTAATTCGCATAAAAATTATAAAAAATGAGAAAACTACTGAGAAATTCATAATCCAAATATGCATCCTAGCCCATCCTCAAAAGAATATAGAAGTGCTAGTGGCTACTATAAGATTAAATCTTTTTATACTCTAGATAAAAAAGACATTAAGAAGCATTAAAAAAATATATCAGCAAAGAGATGACGAAATAAGCTTAATAATATTGCACCAGAAATCGAGAAGGTACTCTAACTATTTACTTCAAACTCCTACTAGCCATGTATCGGTCATACTAATCCTCCAAAAATAATTCTCATGTTCTCTGGAAAAAAGATATTATAACATTTATAAAAAAGCATTCAAGCGAGCCATAGCTAGATCCAATTAGTGTTCTTTAAATGATTCCTGATAATTGGCTTCTCACATAAAACGATAGTGGCATTTATCAGTTCCTCTAGTCAGCTATTATCCATACCTTGCACGAAAGAAGAGCCACATATACATCAAAACATCTTTCAGAAATGGACCTGCTTAACGTTTAACACAATCTAATTCAAGCCAAAAGAGCATACCTCAGGTTCACTTACAAAAAGAAATGCTGCATCTGCGATACACCCATTTCAGACAAGGTAATAGCCATATCTATTTAGTATTTTGTAGTTTACCCCAATGCCAATGTTTGCCATCAGGCTTGCGTCAAAAAATAGAAAAGTACCATCTGTCCAGTTACCAAACAAGACTTCGAAAAAACATTCAAATACTGATCTATTTGCTATATCTTAAAACATATCGATATTATTGTAACAGAAGTGACAGTTCTATATTGTTGATATTAATAGATATTATGTATGATTATTGATTGATAGGTATTATGTATGATTATTGATTGATAGGTATTATGTATGATTATTGAAAATGATAAATAGTTATGACGGATGATTATTGATATTTATGAATAAAAGGTCAAAATAATAGATATAGATTGATATTTTATATCAGAGGACTTTTAATTCAGCCATAAGATCCTAAATATTTTAGGATTCTTTGATTTAAACCTTTTATTTACCTTCTTTCTCATCTTTACTACCAACTGTCACCACCTAAATGCCCCACTCATTCACATTATGCTCCACCTTCTTCTTTTCTTCCTTCTTCTTCTCAACCAAATTAATCAATGAAACAAACTAACCATTCTTCTTCTTCTTTTGAGCTTACTGACAAGTTGGTTCCTTGCATTCTGGATTTATAGCTATTTTATAGGAGTTAAAGAAGTCAGTTTGAGCATTATAGGACAGACAATGCGATAATCTACCAAAATCAAGTAAAAATTTGATAGCAGCTTGACTTAAGAAGCCAGCTACAATGCCCATAGTAGTTGGCAGACTCGCAGCACACACACCTTATCTTTTGATCGTATTTTAAGTTCCTTATGAAACAGCCAAAGGACTAGCACACCCGAAACAACCAGTTTCCCCAGGTATAAGTATTTGAATATGTCCAGATAAAGCACTTTAAGACACACCTGACTAAAACCATATCTTATTTAGCCGATTACAGATAGAATTAACAGTCATTCTGGCTCCATAGTTATCAACACAACTCAACACCAGATCAGTCGAGCCTTGCAGTCCTCCTTCTAGTACTCTTTTGGTGAGATGTTCATATCCTTCCTGGGTGGTGATATTCATATGGTAGGCCTCGATGACTATATCAGGATTGACTGCTTGAAGTGTTTCTTTAGCTGCTTGTACTTTAGATGAGCCTATTTGCGATGGTGTGAAGAAGAGACGATTCATGTTGGCTAGTTCAACTGTATCATAGTCGTAGATAATGAGCTTACCTATTCCGCAACGAGTCAACATCTCTGCAGTCACAGATCCTATTCCTCCCACTCCGACTATCAACACTGTCTTTAGTTTTATGTCCTATATTCATAAAGCATGTACTTCATAATTATTCACAATTCCCATCTTTTTTAATGCCATTAATCGACTATAGGGATTATCATCTTTAACTACTTCGCTCATTTGGTATTTTTTGTATGATTTAGATATGATATCTGTTATTTGCTGATCTATCTTTCTACGCTATTGCATCAGCTTTTATATCACTCCCTTCTACTCCTACATTTTATATCTCCCAACCCCAACCCCAACCCCAACCCCAACCCCAACCCCAACCCCAACCCCAACCCCAACCCCAACCCCTCATCAAATCACATATTTATACCATACAAATTTCATCTATTATTATTTAGTTGCATTCTTTGGTCAATCAAATCAACTTTTATTATTAAATCAAGATCACTGACTTTTAAAATTAATCAACCAGTATTTAATTGATAATAATAATTCAAACACTTATAAATATGTTTGTAGTCTAAGCTCTATTTGACTTCAGCTCAAAAATACTAAAAACTTCCAACCAATCAAATATTAACTAATAAGATCAACTGGATAAAGGAAAAAGAAAAAGATCATCATCACATTAACATTAACTATCCAAAGAAGGACTAGATAAACTTTACAAATAATAAACAAACAAATTAAATCAACAAGAATAAAGATAATCAGACAAACAAGAATAAATACCACTAGACTAACAATAGTAAAGACAACTAGACAAACAATAATAAAGACCACTAGATAAACAAGAATAAATACCACTAGACTAACAATAATAAGGACAAGTAGATAGATAAGAATAAGTACAGTATTTATCTTTTGAAAAAGGAGATAAGATACTAGTCGAACAATCATTTTAGACTGGATGGTGGTTAGGACATTTGATAAAAAAGCCTAGTATAAAAGGTTTTTTTTCCATCAAACTATGTTAAAGTTGGAGCTAAACCACCACCACCTCCTCCTAAATAAAAATAATAAGAATAATAGTAATAATAATAATAAGAATAACTAGACTCTGGAAATAGAGTAGATTTACTTAAAAAGAAATTTCAATAGGTCGATAACTAATAAGGCATGAAGGTATCAAGTGAACATTTTCAAGGTATAAAAGGTTTCAAATATGTGAAAATAAATGATAAAAACAAAAATATATTAAATGCCAATTATGTTAAATTTGATGTTAGTACTGGACTGGCCAGAGTGCCAGTAAAAGATCAAGCTCCAACATCAAAAGCTATGAGACAAATGGGTTATTACTTCGATTCTCACTAATACAACTAACAGAGAAATAAAAATCCTCAAAACTTCAAAAGCAAACCAGACGCCTCCAAAAAAAAAAAAAAAAAGAAACTCCATCTGGTAGGAATGGGAAAAGATGCTTGATCTCCAATATTAAATATAGTCTTTATCAATATTGAATATAGTCTTTATCAATATTGAATGTAGTCTTTATCAATATTGAATGTCGTCTTTATCAATATTAATGATGAAGTAAATAAATATTTTTTTACATATAGATGAGATACTTCTTGTTTGTGTTGTTATTTTTCTAAATCAAATTTTGTGATGATATTTATTTCTTTTTAAAGACTCTGATGACTTTTGTGTTTATAATGTTTTTTTTATGGACTACTGAAAAGTTGTTTGGAAACACTTTTAGAATTAGAAGTATGATATCTATTCCAACCGAGATGCTCACGACTATTATGAACTTTTTATAACTTATTATTAGTTGTTTTGGACCTTTTCTTGTTTTTACTTAAATATCTACTTTTTTATATCTTATTAAGTTCTTTTCTAGTTTAAAGCCTTTCTTTTACTTTCTAAATCAGTCGATATCTGTTAATGCAGGCATATTTGTCCATAAAGTACTTCAAAACAGTCGAATTATTTATTCTGAAATTCTGTTGCAGTAAAATATAGTAAGTAGCAGTATTGTGGTTATGTTTATTATTGACTATATCTTACAACAAGTCACTAGTATCAAACATCTATTCTTACATCTGTTTCTTTATACTCATCTCAAATGGAATCATCGATAATCCTTCTATTATCCCCTGTACTACCTCTACCTAGTTGGCCTTACAAAATTTATGACGTCGAATCTCTTCAATTGAGGCTCTCTTCAATGGATTTGTTTCCAATATCATCTTCAATATATCTTTTAGCTCTTCACTAGAATGATCCGGGAGCTAGTACTTTCCTACTTTAATCATTCTAAACAGTTCAGCTGAGTCGGTGTGATCAAAGGGAAGACATCCAAAACACATAGCATACAACACTATTCCTAGACTCCAAATATCTACTTTCAGAGGGTCATAGCTTCTGCCTAGGAGCATTTAGGGAGGAGCATAGCACGGACTTCCACAAGCAGTCGTAAGTTTTTGTTATTTTGAGTAGATAGCGCTAAGACCAAAATCAATAATTTTGACATTATACTTATAATCCAATAGTATATTTTAAGGTTTCAAATCTCTATGCACCACTCCCAACTCATGCAAATATTCAACTGCATTCAAAAGCTGCTGCAAACACTTACTCGCTTAAAACTAAGTCAGCTTTTACTGTTTCACGATATGCTAAAATAACTATCCTCGACTCGCGTACTCAGTCACCAAATAATAATTATCGTTATCTTCAAATATCTAGTATAACTGAATTATACTAGGATGTCTCACCTTCCTAAGTATTTTAAGTTACTTCTTCAGTCTCAACTCATCAGCTTCACTCTTAATACTTTTTTTGTCTATCAACTTTATAGCTACTTCTTCATTGGTTCTGATATGTCTAGCTATTCGTACTTTATTAAAGGTTCCTTGGCCGATTGTTTTGCCCAAAAGATACTTCCCAAGAACCGGTTCATTCATATTTTGAATTAAATAATAATAATGCAACACTCAAAAAAGAAAAATGTCGTTTGCAATATCCATAAGAATAAAGTAGTACAACTCGGTAGTTGTCTGACCTGTTCCAACAAAGCAGCCATCTGTTAAACCAAAGGCTGCATCGGATTCCACTAGTAAAACGAAAGAGCACATAATGTACTCACCTTATAACAGATCAGACACATCATTTCCTTGCATTCCAATTCCAATCTTTAAAAAAGAGCCTACCTCAAAAAAATGGTCTACTAGTATTTCGCAATGACAGAAAATAAATATAAAGACTCTTCACTGAAGTTTACTAATCTATCGATCACTTCGTCTTTGACGATCTCATTTTCCACTAAGACTAAAAAAAACTGATAGAACTCCTCAAAAACTAGGACTACGAATCTTTTACCTGTGAATAAATAGCTATTATCATGCCCAAACTAATAAGATCAACTGATTTCTAGGACGGACACTTCACTCATCTCAGAAACTACTTGATTTCATAAAAATAAAAAGTCCAATCAGTTTTAAACTCAGTCCTTCTCAATTTACCTGAATTTCGATGGAAAAGCTAGCACTAAAACACCTATATATTCAACTAGATAATAGAGTAGACTCTTAAAGATGTCAACACTCAACTAATTAACCTCAACTACCGACCCAAAAAAATAAGAGTCAAATATGGTATATATGATTTAATATAGTTGACGTAAATCTAATAAAAGTTAGGATCTTGTATAATATTGATCTATGTAGACAATAGAAGGACAAAGTAAGAGTTGTATTAGATAGAAATATAGTTTGTTCGGATGATTGGCACCTTATAGTCACTCAAAAATCTATAAGCCTTCTAACTCTACTGTGTGTAATGCTATTTAAACTAAGATGGGATATCGACCAAAATGACTTCCAAATCGCTGTAGTCTAGGCCTTGCTAACTTTGGACTACTTGAAATAAATATCTATTTACACCAACTACAAAGTTACCTCCACTGAGTAAATCTAAGTCAATATAGATTTCTTTAGACTATTATGCAAAATAGAAATGATGTTTAAATCAAAGTCTTCAAAAAAGATTGGACTTTCTGATAAATTAATTCAATATTTAATCACAACCATATCAATAAATAACTACAGGTGTTAGTAGTCAATACATAGAAACTATCTATATAAATAGTATTAATGATATTGTGATGATAGCAACCATAGAGGCATTAATGATATAAGACTATTGATGATATAATGATATAGATCATTTGAAGGTTTTGATGATTTGTTTATAGGTCAATCCATTGGACTCTCTCAAGGTCATTTTAACATGAATGAACCCAATGAGTCCATAAATTCCAAAAAAGATAAAAACAGGATATGAATTTTATCCAGGCATAAATCCAGCTACAAGCGGTGGAATCAACATAGAAAAGGCCACAGTTATCCAATGACAAATATTGGACAGTAGAGCCTGACTGGCTGGTATTATCTATGAAGGATAAGCCCAGATGGGACTCAAGAAGCCAGCCCCATAGATGACCATAAAGATACACATCAAGAACATCATGGCAACTACATGTCCGTCAATCATAGCAGGCACAAGAGCAATATTGATGATAGCTAGAATGGGAATCGATATCAAGAACAACTGTTTTTTCCCCATAAAGTTTTGCACATAGATCAAGCCAAATAAAACAGCTGCCAGTTGAAACAAGTTTATAATCAAAGATGTATACTTACCCAATCCTGGATCTTACTTCTTTATAAAAATACCTCCTTGAGTTATTATAGCATTAGCGCCGATCAAATTTCTAATTATAGCCAAATGAACTCCCATGCAGTAAGCTTTATCTTTCTTCTCTTGAAAAGATATCTTCTGAACATTCGACACCTCACTAACTTACGACACTCTGATCTACTATCTGTCAATCACTGTCTACTATACATTGAATTCACTTTCCCAGTTAGATTCAAGCTAGTTCTTAGACTATTACTACATCTTGTTAGAACTGTCTTCTCCGTTATTCTTCTTAAATCTCTTCTACACTTGAGCCTTTTGGTTAAATCTCTTCTTCTTATTACGAACGTCAGTATTATCGCTTACCACATCTGCATTCTGAGTCTATGCCTCATATTATTGCGTATACTACTCGAAAACCTATCTCACGAATTCTTCGTGATAAAGATCTCTTATTATGTCTATGGCCTTATCATTTTTGCCCTTCTAAATCATTTCAGTTGGTGTATCTGATCCGAAAAAGTATATCAAAACAGCCTGTAATATCGAAAAAACAGCTGTTAGGGATAAAATGACTCTCCAAGCATAAGTCACACCAGCTGCCGATAGTATTAATTCTACAATAACAGATATCAGGACACCAATGACCTTCCCCAAACTAAAAAACAAACCCAACATCTTTCTCAACTCCCTAGGAGCTATCTCTCTCAAATATATGGGAGCAATGGCTGAATAAAAGCCAATACATACACCTTAGAGAGCACGACCGACCAACAAAGCTGGGAAGTTACCTATATGGACAATACCGATGGCAACACAATTGACAAGAGTGAAGATATAGATGCCTGATAGTCTTCTAAATTTTTTAATAAGAACTCTAGTAATAACAGCTCCAATGATAGCAGTTAGAGGCAAGATGCCTATTAAAATGGATTGGGCATAGAAGAGGTCCATTGTTATGTCGAAGATAGTACCGAGGTCTTCTTTTGAAATTGAAGTTATTTATTTGATGCTGTAACCGAACATAACAGCACTTAGAGATATTATCAATCCGATACCTATCTTTCTCTTCTTGCTTTTAACTCTCTGCTGCTACTTTTTCTATTTCAACCTATCCTCTTTAGCTGGCTTAGCTACTTCAGGAACAAGAGCATCTTTGGGTTTGGCTTGAGAGTAAGTTATCAACTATATCTCATGCACTATTGACTGTTAAGGCTCCATTATTTAAAACTATAAACTAAAATATTTAAAACCATCAACTAAAATAATTAAACTATCAACAAAAGATTTAATACTATGTCATCCTATCATCTTATCTCGTCACTTATCTCATCTTATCAATATTACTGCTCAAAAATATTAATAATATAAAAACAATGCCTTCAAATCAAGTTATTCTTAATAATATTAAAATATAAAAATTTACATCCTTTTCATTCAATAAAACTTAACATCCTTTTCCTTTGAAAAGATAAATTTATTTATTAGAATGAGTTTTATTTTTAAAGTATTCAAGTTTTCTTCTTCTAATTTTTATAATTGATAGAATCATAACTATAAAAAATGAAATATTAGTGATATTAGCCTTTTAATAATGAGATATTGTAGTAGTTTAATAACCTATGACAATATATGATATGATAATGAAAAAAGGAAATAAATAATATAAAAGGATAAGTAATAAACGAATAAATCACATGATTAAGCAACACTGTCCTTGTTTTTCCATTTTATTAGTTTGTTACTGAACAGATGGAACGATATCTTGTATCAAAAACTAGTATTTGGCTTAGTTTTGTTATAATTCTTATATTGAATAAGTCAATGGACACCTGTCATTGATTGGCACTGATTAAAAACTATCCTAAAATATATAAAAAGGATCCATTCTTTAATCAATCGATCTTTATATAATTTTATTATTTGTTACTGGTTTGCGACTAGTTGTTAAGGTATTATTATGAAATATTTTTACTTACTGTGAGTAGTCTACCATAAGTCTGTTGATATAGATAGTTATTGGTATTTTTTAGCTCTAAATATGAAACTAATTTCCTTTTTTATTCAAAATAATCAAATCTTTATGGATTTAGGGGTCTACTTAGAGATAGTAAAAATATTGTTTTGATATTCTTGGATGTTGTTTGAACAAAATAAAATTAGGATAGGGGTTTCTAACTTAATGCAAAAACGAAGGCAATATGCTTGCGTCTTTGAGATGCATCCAATGTTCCTCCTCATCGAATACATGACAGTACTCTGTAGAAAAGTGACCGTAGTGGTTATGCAGCTATTTCATTTTTTAGATATACTATCTAGCAAGACCATTTCTGTTATAGGCTGCATCTTTACCACCAACTTGAATCGAAAAAGCTGTGTTTCTGCAATTATACAGTTCAACTCCGTTGGGGTGACCTGCCATCATGGCTGCACCTGCCAGCCAGTCAGCCATCATCGGGACTAAATGATACACTCCGTCGCCGCCTGCAGAATATCCAGTAACAAAAACTTTATTCGGGCTGATTGTATCTTTGATAATGAATCCTCGAACTATTATACTTAAAAATTCAGGCAGATACTATTTCCACCACATGTCTGACGCCTACTAGCATGACCTCAAGACCATCCAGATGACTCCTTGAGGCAAGTAGTTGTTATATAAATTTGTATGATTTTTAAATTGTTGGTCGTTTACTTCTTTAGGACATCCTCCGCCTCCGTGAAGACCAAAAATAAGAGAATAACCGTTAGTTGGACGGTCCCCTCTCGTAAAATATTGAAATTTAAGGGTCTTATCTTTTAGGGTGATATTTCCCTGTTTGAGCATTAGAGAGTACAACTATCCTTAGTCTTGAAGTTGTTTGTTCCATTTTTGTTTTATTAATTAATCTTGCAGCATTATCGTTTATATTATATTTCCATTCTATTATTTCAGCGTTATTAAAGCTAATAATAATCGTAAATAGTTCAATAGCTTTTATATCAAATAAAACGATTAAATAGATAAACCTATAAATCCATACTAAATACTCACATCCTTTTGATCCATAGTAATAAAAAACATTCTTTTAATCCATAATCATAATAATCACTATAAATCCATAGCAATAATAATATTCTTTTAATCCATACTAAATACTCACATCCTTTTGATCCATAGTAATAAAAAACATTCTTTTAATCCATAATCATGATAATAATAATAATCATAATAAACAAATGTCAAGTAATTTCGAATCAAAAGAGTTGCCTTCATAGGAGTTACCAGTTTGTTAGATTTGTTCTATAGAGCCAGCTCCTTAATCAGTTCAACACTATCCTTTTATTTTACTGTAGGTCTTGATTCTTTTTTATTCAATAAAGTTGGCAATAGCTATATTTTTGATAAGTTACTGTTTCGCTAAAAACTAC
Organism: Bugula neritina; assembly: GCA_964035545.1. Lineage (NCBI taxonomy): Eukaryota > Metazoa > Bryozoa > Gymnolaemata > Cheilostomatida > Bugulidae > Bugula > Bugula neritina. The sequence goes on along the minus strand of CAXIUT010000237.1, from coordinate 8,245 downwards.
TGGTATTGTCCTCAATGTAGAAGATAAATCTAACTTGATTTTAAGGTGTAGGGAAGTGATGATAATTTGGTTTTGAGGTTGGGTAATTGTATGATAATGTTGACTAAATTTAAATTTAGAATTATAGCAGGGATCATAGTGATCGGTTTGGTTGGTTCTTTTATACTTAATATCAATAGTACTGCTGGAATTCATGTGAATAAGAAATGGAGTGAGATGGCTAATGATTGTGGATTTTAAATATTCGTATAAAATTAGTATAAAGCTAATAGTCTTTACAACATGTATTCTAATTTGGGGGATTGGAATATCAGTGGTATATTTCTAAGAGAATAGCATCATAAATAAAAGGGAATCACTATCTTAGCTATCAAAATGAATCCTAGTCAATTTAAAAATCATCAAACTTAAGATATTTTGGTCTATCAAACCAATCAAACCAAATCGGATGGAAACAAACGATAGCTAGGAGATGTAATTTAGTTCAGTGGACGTTGGTAAGGAAGATAGAACAATGTTTTTAGATTTATGGCCAAAAATATCTAAAAAAGTGGTTAAAAAATAAATTTAAACTAATTAAGACTCACTCATTTGGCATAAAAATTTATCAAAATGCATCAACAGTAACAAAATAAACCTAAAGAGAATAATCAGTTGCAGACTAATTGATAATTATGACTTTATTATCATTTTGTTATTTATGTTTGATAGATTAATTATCTACGATGACTAGAATCCTTTTCTTATTGTCTATTCTTTTGGGACTATTGCTGAGCATTTAGTGCCAGACTCCTCCAAGCTGGGGAGGAAATCCTCGCTACACAGTAAAAGTCAAAATGCTTTACGATTCACCTATTACGAATTGGAACTTTACATACTTCTATGATTGGACTCAAAAAGTATAAAGATACGAACACGAGTCTCCCCAATACGACTAGATGTGCATGCTGCCCACAACTTCATTCGAAAAGGGTGGCATTCCCTGTAATGTAATATTTGCTACTGACGGATGGTCGTATATTACGTTTCCAACTAAAGACTTTTGCTGCAAATGTTCTAAATCATTCGGATCTGTCAGATATGACTGGCTTCAAGCTGATAGCAAATATATTGGAATTGATACTATTGACGGCAGATCTGTTACTCATTGGACTAAAAGCGGAAACTCTCTTAACCACTACTATTCTACTGTAGACAAACAATTGCCAGTTAGATACTTCTAACTTAAAAACAATATTCCTAAACAATGGGATTTCGACCTTAACACCTATAACACTGGTCCGATCGATCCATCCAAATTTGCTCCTCAGTGCTCTACTCTTTGTGGCGGAACATGTTCGAAGTTAATTCAAAAAGACTAACTAAATCTAAAATAAGAACAAAATTGATCATATAAACTCAATTAATATCAACATTACTAGAACTATAATTAAAAGATAATTGATGCTAAATAAAATCTATATGTATCTTCTGGCATCTCTGCTGATATTGGCAGTATCATGTTCGAATGCACCTAGCTGGGGAGGCAATCCACGTTATTCTGTTAAAGTTAAAATGCTCTACAATAAACCTATTACTCATTGGAACTTTACTTATTACTATGACTGGAGTAAAAAAGTTTAAAGATATTAACATGAAGCACCCTAAGAAGATTAGATGTGTCTGTTGCCTTTGACTCCTTTCCAGAAGGGTGGACTGCCTTGCCATGTTACTTTTGCTACTGACGGGTGGTCTTATATTTCATTTCCTTCTAAAAATTTTTGTTGCAAATGCACCAAATCATTTGGAGCTATTGCCTATGATTGGCTCAAATAAAACAGTACCTATATAGGCATTGAAACAATAGATGGCAAATCAGTTACGCATTGGACTAAGATGGGAGCATATTTGAATCACTACTATTCAACTGTCGATAAGCAACTGCCTGTTAAGTTTTTTTAGATTAAGAATGGCAATCCTAAATCATGGGATTTCGACCTTGATAGCTATAATACTGGACCTATTGATCCTTCGAAGTTTAGTCCACAATGTTCCAATCAATGCCTCGGTCTTTGCACCACCTTTTGATAGTGATCCATTCCTTAAATATTACACTAACTCATTTATTATTGAAGAGTTATTCCTTTTATTCTAATTATTTGTCTTATAAGGTTGTTCATAAATAAAGGTTATAACTGGTTGATGATATTGTTTCTATTAGTTAATAATAGTTAAATATTTAAACTAGCAATATGTAACTTTACTAGATCGGCAAGTTGATAGGGACTGGGTACTTAATCATATACTAAGTTCATCAGGTGATGTTTTTTTGTGTCGACATAAAACAGATAAAAATTATAACTATGCATTGAAGAAGATAAAAACTATCGAAATAGAATAAAAGTAGCGTTAAAATATCTAAAACTAACTAAAAATATTGCAAAAATTAAGACATATTAATATAGTATCATACAAAGACTCTTTTACCGATTAAAAAGGCAATTTATGTATTGTGATGATCTATTGCTAGCAAGGAGACATGCATACTAAAATAAAGCAAATGAAGTAAAAATCTAAAAACTTTACCTAGTCTCAAATCCTAGACTGGGTCACACAAATATCACTAGCTATCTACTATCTCCATAATCAAAAGATCCTTCATAGAGATCTTAAAACTCAAAATTTGTTTTTGAAAAAAGACGATAGAATCAAATAAGATAGAATCAAGTTAGGTGATTTCGGAATAGCTAAAGTGCTTGATACTTCACAAGATTTGGCCAGAACTTGCATTGGAACTCCATATTATATGGCTCCATAAGTATTCAGATATAACCCATACTCATATAAAAGGTACTATGATATCTATATTTTAGTGATATCTGGTCATTAGGAGTCATCCTCTATGAAATATGTAATCTACGTCTTCCTTTCTAGGCACAACATTATAATGCCCTAGCCATGAAAATATTAAAAGGAAGTTATCCTTCAATCATGCCTACTTATTCTAAACAACTCAGAGATCTTATTGCCTCTATGCTAGCTAAAAAACCACAAGATAGACCTTCCATTATTGATGTTTTAAACAAACCATTTATCAGAACAAGAATGTAAAAATATTCTACTGATCTTTTATCGAGAAATGCTATACAAACTGATATGGATGACATCTATTTGGATACTTTAAGGGAACAGGCTGTTGCTCTAGGGATTATTAATAACTAGGAGGAAGGAATTAAGAAATATCCTAGTTTGAAGGATTTGTAAAAGAAACAAGGATCAACAAATAAATCATTCATGACAAAACGATCATAAGAAGATGATAGTTAGATACTATCTCAATATCATGGCAAAAGAAAGAGTACTTTTGAAAAGGAGACAATGAAGAAAGGTGAATAAACTACTTCATCATATAAGGCTCTTAATATACCTTTTGACTATGATTAAAAGTAAGCATTTGTTGATCACAAAAGAACTATTTTTACAGAAAAAGTTGATAAAAAAAATTAGAAAGGAAGATTTAAAATATATTAAGATTATCCTATGGAAGATTAAGGTGCTTTTATTATGGAACCAATATCATAGTAGATTATCAAGTAGGAATCCGATTAATAAAATCAATCCATTTATAATAATGAATAGGAGTAAGAAGTACCTTAAAGTTATAATAAAAGTTATTACAAATTATTACATAAGATAAAAGTACTTAAACATCGCTGTTAAGCAGCTCTTGGTGCCAATAAATACTTAAGGGCGTATAATGCTGTTAACAATGGTGCTAATAAGGCTGGTATGTTGGAGATACTTGAACCTCATTTGATTGGATATTGGCATCTGATCGATCAGATTATGTTCAATGAGAGTATATTGAAGACTTTGCCTAAAAACTGAGACAGATATTTGATTGATTCTTTATTTTAGCATTTCATCAAATATTAAGATAGTAGAAGTAATTATTTAAATTTGAGACAAATAATAATTATGTTGAGATACAAAGAATGATATAGTTGAAGATAAACTTTTTGACAAATCTAATTTAAAAAAGATATTATTTTTATTATCTATTATCAAACTTTTTAGCATTTAATATTAACATAGATTTAAAATGTAAAACAGACCTTACTGCACAGTCATTCTCTTCATCAACAGCTCTTCAGGAGGTGGATTAGGTGCAAAACTACTCTCCCAGTAAGTATTATCCATCTAAAACCTAGATTTAAAAAGTATAATTCAACATAGCCATTGATAACAATAACAATTTCCAACTAATAGAGGTATATTTTTTTGATCTTTTCACCAAAAGAGAAAAAGCCTTCAACATGGCTCGTAAACTAACCCAATAATAACACAAAATAATCGGAATAGTGTGTGGAGGTGATGGCACTATCATGTGGGTAGTATCATAATTGAACAAATACAAGATAAATCCATTGAAGATTCCACTAGGTGTGATACCTGTGGGGACAGGAAATGATTTTTCACAGTATTTGGGCTGGGGTAAGTAGAAGACTCAACTAATAGAAAACAGTTTTAGATCTCTAAAGAAGATGATAAAGAAGTGGCTTTTGGCTGAACAGTAAGAATTCGATATTTGGGATATCAAGGCTTAAATTTATGAGGTACATTGGCTAGATATAGAGAATGGTAAATTTTAGAAAGTGGACAAAAATGGATAGAATCAGGTGTTGTTAGATGCAGAGGGTAAAAAGAAGATGAGTGTGTCTTATAGTTTATGTAATTATTTTAGTTTTGGAATTGATGGTAAAATTGGATATTCTTTTGATAAAAGAAGAACTGGCAGTCGGATAGGTAATTTGATGGTCTATGGTACTATGGGATTAGTTAAGGCTGCAACTAAGACTAAAACTGTCCAAGAACTAGTTGATACTATGTAAGTGGTCCCATAAATTGGTAACTAAGCAATATATCCATAAAAGGTGTTGAATAAACCGAATGGTAGTCTAAAGATGAGATAGTAATCATCAATGATAAAATTGAATAAAGTAGTATAAGACACAAAACCAATCAGTTAATCAAAATTACTATTTAGATCTATTAAAAAAATAAACTAAAAGAAATAGGATTCATAATTCAATCTTAAAAATGACTACTATAATATGATATTTTTGAATATTGATAGTTTTATGGGAGGAGTAAATAAGATATGGAATAATGCCAAAGATAACTAACTCAAAAATAAGAGTTAATCTTCTTCAACATCGTCAAAAGATGGTAAGGTGTAGGTAGTCTGTTTTGGGTCTAGTGTTGGAATGGCTCTATAGCGAATGATTGGAGGTTTTGCCTCCAGAATTACACAAGGATAAGGTCCATTCTATTTAACTTTTAATAAATATCCTGATGAAGAGAAACATCGCACCTATTTGCAGATCGATGGTTAGTTTATTCGTTTTACTCATCCTAAAAGTATTTATTTTAGTCGATCTTAACTAGGAAACAGAGGCAAGATCATGGTACTAAGGCGTAATATTTAAGCATAGTAGTTGATTAATTTATGATATAGTCAAATATTCACATAATATCATTATTTATTTTATTTAGGAATGGCTGAGGCAATAGCTCTAGAATAAGCTGGCATTAAATGCGCTTTGCTGGTCTATATTTACAAATGGTCGAAGCATACGATAGTATGTTTTTATGCAAACTATTTCTTGACTTTATTGCTGTTGTAGTTTTTAGGATCTACTATATCTTGTGCACTTTTGTAGCGTTGACTGAAATGCGTTAAAGCCAATTTCCAACTTTTTGCTTTCATCGCTCTAAATATCAAACATTATACATATCCATGGCTTATCCCACAGTTGAGTGATAGTGACTGAAGGCATTAAAAGCAAGATCGTCTCCGAAGGTGGCTTAGTGGATAAGAATGGTTGAATTTTAAGCTGCAGTTGCAAATTATGAGCATGGTCTAGTATCACCACTGTAACTAACTTTTATTCCTGATTTATGTTTGATGCAAATGCCATAAGATTGCGGACAATGGATAACAGGGCATGGATAGAACTATGTGATTCCAATAGATTTTAAATATTGTTCAAAGTATTAAAGGTAGTGTTGTTGTTATTCGAAGTATTGCTTAAGAATTTGGTTCCATTCTGGTTTCTATTATTATCAAATAAAATACAATGAAGTTGAGTTGGTCTTAATCTTATTATTATTATTATCCTTATTATGACTATTAGACCATATCGCTTTTAGATGAACAAACCTTTTTGAGAGTATTTTATTTTGACATAGTCCCTTAAAATGAATAATTCTATTTTCTTAATGCCTGGATAAATACTATCAAACAACCTTAATTTAGATCCTATACATTTTTACAAAAAGAGTGATACCAAGGAACGACATTAGCTGGCAAAATAAGAAACAATTTGTTTTACTGTACATTGATATGTTTTTGTTTTAGTAGCTTTGTTCTTTGGCTAATCAGATCTAGAAGTCCAAGATTATGATCAGAATGGATGTGACTAATAAATAATATTCTTAAATTTATTAATATTTTCTAATACTCTTAGTATCCGTAATGATCAATCAGCTGAATATAAGAACCTTACCCACAATCCATCATTATGTTACTGCTTTTAGTCCACTATACAAGTATACTCGAAACATTGCGATATTTCGATGGCTTCATTGACCCAGTACCTAGAAAAATTATTTTAGGATTTATTTATAACAACTTACTCTTTATTTATTACTCTTGTATTTATCCTTTTACTGTTGGTATTTAGAGATCCATGTCCAGTTATTTACTTTTCTTCTATGCCCCTCCAACCATCCTGAATCCCCAACTCTTCTTAGGCGCAACTACCAACTATTAACATCTTCGATATGCTCTTATCTTAAATTAAGGAAACATCTTATCAATAGCTTCTCTAGTCAGTATATATTCTTTCACATATTGTTCTTGTTTTTCTGCCAAATTGGGCATACAGAATGGAAAATGTTTATTAAGATCTGATACTAGTTTGACTTGTGAACTCAACCTGCTTAGATCTTAGATACTATCATTGGAATTGCGGAAACGACTGTTATATATCAGATGTTCTGCATTGGGAAATAAAGAAAGTAGAGATTTGAACTACGGAGTCAATATCGTTTAAGGATTTTATACTATATGGATAATAGAGTATATTAAGTTTGTTTTATTTGATGTAAATTATAAAAATTTATGGTTATTTACTATAGAGCTGATGGTTTATTTTTCCTTATAATGTAGTAGATGACATTGGGACTAGGCGAAGGTTGTTATCTAACTTATTACTATTTTATTATTTTACCATTGATATTTATTTATCCATCTTTAGTAAGAAGAGCTATATTTTTACCTTTTATGCCTAACTATTTTAGTTTCTAGTTTATAATTTTACCTGGCAATATTCCAGGAATAATAATATAATTGGTGATAAGTTACCCTGATTACTAAATGAAGAAAGGTATAATTTATAGTTCCTAATCTTTATATGCAGGCATTTTAGGATTAAAATAATCAAAAGCATTATTTTGTTATTATTTTGGTAATTTGTTGTCAATATATTCATGAAGGTTATCGAATATTTATCTAAAATTATCTTTTTATATGATTTAATTTATTTTTGAATAATTCAAAATCCCTTTTCTTAGTTTACCTTGCCAACTACAATATGATATGGGACTAGCTTTGTATCCCATCTTGTATCTTAGCTGTTACATGTATGTGAATAGCTTCTAGTCGAGGTATAATTTTGATCCATTACTGCTGCCAAAATGGAAGAGAGTTAGGAGTAGACCGGTTAGTCCTGCGATAGTGGATGTTGAAGTTTTAGTGAAGAAGAAACGAGCGTTAGTAGGAAATTTAGTTCTATGTTATTTAGTGAATCTTTGGAAACTAGAGGGCACGTTGAAGAGGTATCTGTTGTTTTAGGTAGTTATAAGAATAGAAGGAATTTCTTGTTTGAGATAGTTTTAGATGAGCTGGATTACTATTTTCATTTTATAGGATATATTTCTTTTATAAACCACAAATAATATCAATTAAGATTCATCATTTATTAATGCAAAAAGATTATTAAAATAAGAGATAATAATCCTTCTTGGTAAAATAAGATCAATATTATAAAAGAAAAGTTAATAAATAAATTTTAATCAATTGTTATTTAATATTATACTATATTGTTAATTTATTATTTCTATGGGGTTGGGGTTGGGGTTGGGGTTGGGGTTGGGGTTGGGGTTGGGGTTGGGGTTGGGGTTGGGGTTGGGGTTGGGGTTG